>PQWD01014547.1:0-64685 GCA_019425675.1 Leucinodes orbonalis | reverse complement strand
TTTTGTAGCTAAATCTAGCACTTTTAAGCATAGGTGAACTCCCTTTTTAACAATTTAGCCCGAAAAGAGCAATCTAGCTCTTTTTCACTATCTTGAAAATATTACCAAATTATGAAGATTCCACATGCTAACAAGTACTTTTTTGCTATTACATCGGTCTTTTTAACTTCTCAAAAAGCCCTCTTTCTAAAACTGAGATGGCAACACTTTGGTTCTTCACTTATAATGTATATATTTTAAAAAACTTACTGCATTCACAAATTCGCATGAGGCTGATTCGCACACCGCATGCGCACACAAAAAATACAACAGCTAGTACGCAGGGCACAAATATTGACACATTTGAATCCATTTTTGTAAAAATGTCTAAACTTTATTACACTGGCAACAAAACTTGCTTTCTTACTTTTAATTTGGCCTGTATAAAACTTAAAATTTCGAACGCACTATGAAATGAAAACTGTTAAAAAAATGGCGTCTAAATACGTTTGTAAAAATAACTAACGAGTCTTCATTTTGGTAGCAATAAAGCAGTGCCAGTAAAAACTGTTTAACTGAAGTAGGGAAAGGGCCAATATGATAGCTGATAAGGTATCTCGTTATCGCCTATCACGGTTATGGGAAGTGGTTGAGTGCATTTTGACGTCACACCTTAATTAGGAACATGTATTTTATATCTACTATTCAATGATGAAAAAGTATATATTCGTGATATGCTCACAAAACAATTGAAAAAAGTGTTCCAAATGCAGCGACAGCACACATACACATATTTCGAATGAACATTATAAAACAGAATATTATTGCTACAAATACGTTTAAAATAAAAATAAAAATCCACCGACACTCACACAGCGCTATCTAGCCCCAAATTTAGTGAGGAGTAGTTAGGGTACTAAACAAATGATAAACATACTTATATACATTTTTATACATAGAAACACCTAGACTATTACAAACAGACATATTCATGAACACAAATGTTTGTAATACCCGGGGATGTAACCCGAAACCCTTGGTGTAGTAGTCGACGTCTTTACCATTACACCACGTGGATTGTTTTTTTTTTTTATACTTTTATTGCACATAAAACATATTACAAGGGAAAACATGGACAGAACAAAAAGTGTACAAATAAGGCGGTCTTATTACTAAAAAGCAATTTCTTCCAGACAACCTTCAGAAAAGGATAGTTCCTTAATAATTATTAATTGGGCTGTGCAAAAGTTAGAACCTAAGTTATATAAAAATAATAAAATACAATAAATATAATTTCAAAACATACATACACAAATACATACATATAAACAGTATCAACGCATATACCTTGGATGAAATATTACATACATACATTCACATAAGTGCTATCAAACTATAAGAAGAGAAAGAAAAAAGAAGAGAAATTTAAAATTCCGGTGTCAAGTATGAAGTATTACGGGGGAATTAGAGACAGGCCATATGATTTAACACGAGATTTGAAAATAGGCATGGAGTGAGAATTTGGAATAGATACGGGAAGAGAATTCCATAATAGTATGGAGCGAACAACGAAAGATTTTGAAAAATAACTGGTGGAATGTGAAGAGACAGTAAGATGAAGTTTCCGGCAAGATCGCGAGTTCTCACTTTTAGAAGAAGGAAGAAAATTAAAGAATACCTTGAGGTAAGGTGGAGAACACGGATTGAATAAAATATTGTAAAGGAGAGAAAGAATATGTAGATCGCGTCGTCGACGAACAGTTAGCCATTTCAACTGTGCCCGATATTGAGACACATGATCGTATTTACGCAGCCCGAAAATAATGCGTATACCGAAGTTTTGGAGGCGCTCAAGCTTACTCAGTAGCGATTCACTTATGTCAGAATAGCAACAGTCCGCATAGTCCAGGATAGGCATAAGCAGAGTTTGCACAAGAGCAATTTTAGTAGGTATAGGCAGAAAGTTCCGAAGCCGAGAGTGAGAACTCGCTGATGCAAACATTTTCCTGCACACCTCACCGACATGTTTCTCCTAATTAAGAGAACTATCCATGAGAATACCTAGATTTTTCACAACTTTGCTAAAGGGTATATTGACTCCATCAAAAATAATAGAGGGCATTAAATCCCAATCAATACGTGAAACCAACCACGAACTGCCTATAACAATGACCTGAGTTTTATTTGGGTTGACTTTGAGCCCAAAAGCTTCACTCCAATATTGAAATTAAATTTTATCTAGGTACTATAAAAAATTCAGGCTGTCACATTATGTTTAAATTACACATTTAAAGCGCCATCTATACTTTTACCAAAGAAGTTGTTGCTTATACATATTACTGTGCAAATCTTGTTTTGCTACCTGACGCTAGATGGCTCTGCTGAACACAAAATTGTAAGGTTTTCGTCTTGATTTATTTTTAACGTATTATTATTATGCTTAAAGACAAAAATATTTAAGCAATGCGTCCTACCCGTGCTAACATACGCAGCTGAGACATGGACACTGACTGCGGGATTGGTTCACAAGTTCAAAGTCACTCAACGCGCAATGGAGCGAGCTATGCTTGGAGTCTCTCTTAGGGATAAGATCAGAAATGATTTAATCCGTAAGAGAACTAAAGTTACCGACATAGCCCGCCGGATCAGCAAGTTGAAGTGGCAGTGGGCTGGTCACGTATGTCGCAGAACCGATGGCCGTTGGAGCAGACGAGTTCTGGAGTGGAGACCGCGTCTTGGCAAGCGTAGCGTAGGATGCCCTCCGGCCCAATGGACCGACGACTTGCGAAAGGTCGCTGGTGGAATCTGGAGAAAAGCGGAGGACGGGATGTCTGGCGCAAAATGGGGAGACCTATGTCCAGCAGTGGACTGTAAAATAATAAGTTTAACATATTAACTGCCGCTTCCATATTATAAACAAGAAGTTTATTTTATTTAAGTTTATTTCCCAAAAAATCAAAATCAATTCAACTCAAACAAAATTTGGTTTAAGAATAAGCGTAAAATTTTTGCTTATTTTTTTATAATATAATATTGTTTCTGGAGTCGTCTGTAAGAAAACGCTCTGCGCTATAAGACTGCATAAATATCATTTTTTAGTAACTGTATAGTTAATAGTTTGTTTTGTGAGCAATAAAGGAAGTAAGGAAAAAAATATAGAAAAGGCATTAACTTGACATTACAATAACTTGTAATATAAATACAACACAATTTACAACGAAAGTAAAAAATCTAAGAAAAAGCAGTAACTTAAATCAAAATTATATAAGTAACAAAAATATCGAATTTAACGAATGAAAATGCATTTAAATTGTTAGCTTAAGCTGTCGTATACCATATACAGCCTAAAAATTTTATTTATTATCTATCGTAAACAAGATCCGTATTAGGCTGCAGCAGAGAACATAGAAATCTACATATATATACATACATATGCTTGCACAACAACCTTCTTTCGGAAGTAAAGTCATCTGTATATTATATAGTAAGTTATAATTATATCCATGACGAGTTATGGGAGAACGGTTCTTCCAGGTACTAGCGTTTTCACGCTTAATAGTACTAAGTCAACATCTGTATCTTTGTAAAACCTTAAATCTATGGGTTTAACCTTTAAGATATGCAAAGTACCTACCTCTAAGATATGCGAGATTATAACCGAACACTATTCTATAATCTGTTTCAAAAAAATAAGCAATCGATCTTATTTCATTAAACATAGATACTTACTCATTCTGAACACCTTTAACCAGTAAAATATCACAAACATGAACAGGTATAGAAGATATGTTACAATCGGCACTAAAACAACACACAACAACTCGACAAACTCCACTGACATCTTTGCAATACTAATTAATATTTTAATTAGCACCGAACGTCATACAGAGGAAAAGAAAATGCGACACTACGTATCAGTAATTAGAGGAGCATACAAAATAAAGATTGCTCTTGACGCGCCACTTTGCGAGATAAGATTCGTTGATCTTGCGAGCCTTAGATAAACGTGTTTTTGTATCGTAGTTTGTAATTGTAGCTTCTGTTATCGTATTAGAAATCTTTGTGAAAATAATTTCGCTGATTCAACAAAGCGGTTATTTTTAATACCTATTATTTGTTTTATTTTTATAATTTATTTATAATATCTTCAAGTTACAATTTGTAATGATATAGAAATGAAAACAAAATGTTTTTAAATTGTACTAGTACCTAACAAAAAAAAACTAAAACAAATCGTCATTAATTTACTGTTTTTTTTACATTAAATAGACCAGCGTTTGACTACGCCTTGTCTGGTGTTAAACATCGGCGATGTCTAGGATGAAGCACGCTGACCAAGAAGAAGTCCAAACTGTACACCTCGGGTAACATAAGCTGGCAATGAATTCCACAGTTTCGCAGTGCGAATAATAAATGTGGATTCAAAGCGCTTAGCTCGTTTTAATTGGCCAGTATTACTGTATAACAAAAACTATAAAACAATTTCAAAAACAAAATTTTAAAACACACTTGGATTTCTCCATAGCTTTAAAACACACTTTGGGATTTCTCCATAGCTTTAAAACACACTTTGGGATTTCTCCATAGCTTTAAAAAGGTTACGGCTATTAAATATGTAATGGGAAAACAAAAGTTTGCTATTTACTTCCCACAGTATATGGAGACAATAAGTGAATTTACCGGATATTTTAATAAAGTATTTCCATGGGTTTTTGTGATCATGTATGTAATGAAGACGATAATCGTCACTTGATATTAGTTTTGTTACTATAACTTGATTGACTTTAACATTACACAAAAAATACATGATCTCTAGATAATAAAAAAATAAATGATGTAAAAGTATTTCGATACCGGTTGACAAACAAAGCACAGCTTATTGTAAACACTAAAAATATTTATATTATATATTTTTAGTGTATTGCAAACTTGGAGGGATAAAAACAGAAAGAGATAAACTGTAACTTTTATTCCTTTAATTAGAAAAATATAAATAAATTATACAAGTATGGTATACGTGTTTCTTGGAAATAACAATACAAATCGTAATTCAGATAAATTTTGTAAAATAAATTTTAAATTTGAGTTACGGAAATGACTATAATTCATGATGCGGGCAAGGCGGGTACTCAAGATTGTAGAATTCAAAATAATAAATAATTTCCTGTAGTAAGATCAGAAAATTCCCCTGATGTTCTTTCTGTTTCTAACCAAATGCATAACGAATTAGTTTTTAATTATTTTTTTTCAAGTTTCTTAGTTTCTTCGTTTTTTCAGTGAAGAGAGATGTAGTGCAGTTTAAATTAATATTGCTACTTACATTTCCATATTCCTCTGGTAGCAGTCCCAGATCAAGCACCCAAGCACTACCAGCACTATGATGGTTGGGATCACAATCATCGGTACTGATACTGATGTCACTAAATTTACTATGATTTCTGATTCTGTCATTTTCAAATTTCCGGTTAGATTTTGATTTTGTTAGATCCAGTTTTCAATTTTATTTTTCGTCACTTCTTTGTGCACAAAATTCGTCACTTATTAGTGCACAAAATTCATCACTTATTTGTGCATACAATAGTTTTAATTATTACAAAGAATTATTTGAAAATCGTTAACATTATGCAATAAACAGAAAAAGTGGTGTAATTAAGGTTGTGTTGTGATGAGAGTAACATCGATACAAATCTTTGTTAATCTCCTATCAATGTGTTATTATCCACGCTGATAACGCATGATGGTAATGTATGTTTATCCTATAATTTAACAAAATCGCCAAGTGGTTCTGCTAATACCTCTCGATTAGATAAGATGATCGATATGGCGTTATAAAGTTCATAGACATTTACTAGAGACGAGGAATTAACTTTGTGATCATGTCATTTGCGGTTATTAAGATATTTTTGGATTAGAAAATTATTTGGAATTTATCAACTAAGTCCAGAAAGTTCTGTGCTAAATACGCACAACAGTTTTGGATTGGTGTCCATTTTGGATGCTAATCCAAAACTGTTGTTATCCAATTTTGTTGCTAATTTTGTTGAAGATAAACATATTTTTGATATAAGTAGTTATGGTAAGAGAATTATTCAAAACTTTTCAAAATTTTGATTAGAATGGTAGCCAAAACACAATTAGGGTTATTAGGCCACGGGAACGAGTTAAAGCAACATTTATATTTTTCTTATCAAACAGATTTAACTTGTAAATGTAGATTAAGTGACTCACGGTCACTAATTCTGCATGAATATGTCAGTAAGTGATATAAAATTGTGCTGTTAGGTACCATAGCTAAACTCCATTTCTTTAACAAAAACTTATTACTGTAGCATTCAGGTTGACGGGAAGAACAAACGCAAAAAGTGAAAAGTTTTAAATTGCCAATGGCTTTCATGTGGCAATTTATTGTTTACTAGATGACATGACATGATGACTTAAACTTAATTTACACAACTGGAACTACTTTTTCTGGGACTCAAACCTCGGATTAGAGCGTTTGCTAAGTAGCCCCCCAAGATAAGTAACCTAGTAATATGTTTGGGATGAAAAGCAACCCGGCACATGCCAGTAACGTGAATGAGGACTGGTCTATTTGACAAGGAATCGCGGAGATAGTCCCCGCCGGCGTGAGCGGAACTTTTATAGTGATCTTTTATTCATTAAGTAAATATGAACGAGCGTCGGTAGCTGATTGGTGTGAACTGTTGTCTTCCGATATGAAGGGCGCTGGTTCAAACCCCGCCACGTACCAACGTCTATTCAAATTTTCGAAATTATATGTACGTTTATACGTCGCTCTTACGGTGAATGAAAACATCGCGAGGAAACCTGCGCACGCCTGCGAAGAAGTGCGTGAAGGCGTCCAATCCGCACTGGGACCTCGCGGGCGACTAAGGCCTATACACCCGCGTACGGGTATGCTCGTGCCCCTCGGTGGGAACGTTTAATGAGCTGGTGTGATGATGAAGTAAGCCGGAGAGTCAGTTCGCTCACCTGGTGGTAAGTGTTGACGAAAATGAATGTAGTAGTCAATACTTTTCGCCAACACTGCCCTGCGTAAGTCATCCAAATGACAGATGTTAGGTATCTTAAACCCAGTGATTTGAGATATCGGCTATTACAGCGGGTTCCGGGTTCGATCCCCGGCAGTACGAACATTTGTTTGCATGAACATGTCTGTGAGTAGGTATTGGTCTGAGATTTTTCTATGTATAAAATGTATTTACAAAA
Source organism: Leucinodes orbonalis (assembly GCA_019425675.1). Lineage (NCBI taxonomy): Eukaryota > Metazoa > Arthropoda > Insecta > Lepidoptera > Crambidae > Leucinodes > Leucinodes orbonalis. Next base: position 57,476 of record PQWD01014547.1, on the reverse strand, counting down.
CATAGTATGTAAGTATGTTTATCCGTTGTTTAGTATCCATACTACAGGCTAATGCTTATTTTGAGGCTAGATGGCGCTGTGTGAATGTCAGTGGATATTTATTTAAATTTTATTGTGAGTCTAAGAAAATAATTCAAAAACGTGTATTGCAAGTTTTATAATTACACGTACGTAGTTATTAATTTTATCACTAGATAACAAATCATTTAGTATATATTATTTAATCTGTGGTATTATGCAATAGTCTCTCATGACACTTGAATCTTTACGAACCCTCCTCAGACTGGAGTGGGTAAAACCCGTGAATATTTACACTTAATTATTAATTCATGTACATTGTATGTCATTGTCAACAATGTGTTTGATAACGTTATGTCATTACACGACGCCATTTTGAAACAAAACACTAAAAACATCAATCAGAGTAAAAAATGTCTTGACTCAGCTGTTCTCCACGGTGTAAGATATTCTGCCGCAGTAGCAAACATAACATTGCACAATGTTATAATTAATTTAATTTTTTTCAGTAGTATTGAATTTTAATAATGACTGGTTTATTATTTTAAATTTAATGACATAATTCTTAAAAATATTAATATTTAACACGCCATTTTTGGCAAAACATGTTGGAGCCCAATTACTATAAGACGCGCATTCATGTTATATGATAACACATGTTTTGAAAAATAAATTTCTTTCTTTCTTTCATTCTTTCCTTTTCCATCCTAAAATGTATTGCTTCGTCAAAGAGCGCTCTCTGCGTGACGTCAGTGTTGCCACCTTAGAAAAGAAGCTTTTTGAGAAGTTAAAAAGGTTTCGATAGTGCTGTCCAAATCTGTCCAGCCATTTCAGAGATTACCCATACATATTAAATATAGAAACAGACATGTTTATGCACACAAGTGTTTGTACTGCCCGGCAATCGAACCCGGAACCCTGTATGTAGTAGCCGACCTCTCAACCCATACACACATGGGTCGTCATAATTGTTGTGTCAATTAATTCTATTTTATGAACAATACAACAATTTAGAAGAGCCCTCATGTCTAGCAGGTATTCAATTTCCTTATTGTTAATGATAAAAGTTGATTGCCTGATTGAAGTTTTTCCACGAGCTAATATCTATATTTAACTAGCTGTTCCCGCGGTATAACTCGCGGTATAATATTATGTTCCCCGCAGTAAAACAACCTAAAAGCGCGCAGCTCATTTATCGCGCGGTCTCCGCGCAGTCATCTTCAGCTCATTAAACATCCCACCGAGGGGCACGAGACTACCCGTATAGGGTGATTAGGCCTTAGTCGTCCACGCGGGCCCAGTACGGATTGGACGACTTCACACACAACCTTCGAATCTCTTCGCAGGCGTGCATGACGGTTTCCTCACGATGTTTTCCTTCACCGTAAGAGCGTCGGATAACTTACATATATTTTTTCGAAAATTCGAAAATACATTGGTACGTGTCGGGATTTGAACCTCAGCCCTCCCGGTAGGAAGGCGACAGTCCACACCAATATCCAGTGGTGGTAAAATGAATTAACGAATGAAGATTTTGATTTCGGTCACATCACAAACAACTCACCGCTGGCAAGAAGCGCAGGCGCTCTTATAAAGCCAATGAAGTTATATTTATTTGGCGAATTAAAATTTTTAGCGATTAGAAAAATTGGAAAATTTGAGGCCTGAGTCCCCAGCGTTATTTCTGCACCTTTGGACCTCGCGAAATGGTTTCTTTGTCAAAGCTGGCGCAATAATTATTGTCTCAAGAAATCATCTAACAGGCAAAATATGCATTTAATAAAATATATAAATATATAGTCATCATCATCAGCTCATTACACGTCCCCACCGAGGGACACCAGCCTACCCGTATTGGGTGATGAGGCCTTAGTCGTCCACGCGGGCCCAGTGCGGACTGGCCGACTTCACGCACAACCTTTGACTCTCGTCGCAGGCGTGCGCAGATTTCCTGACGAGGTTTTCCTTCACCGTAAGAAAGTCGGATAACGTACATATCGAAAATTCGACTACACATGGTACCTGGCGGGATTTGAACCTGCGCCCTCCGGTCGGAAGGCAACAGTCCACACCAATGAGCCACCGACGCTCTGTTTATATTTTTTTAGTACAAAATCAGTCTTTGAGTAAATGTTATAATTAAGAATTTGAACGCTTCTTTATTTTTGAAATTGATTTTTCCTAAAATCTATTCAATACGAATAAGTATCGATACTTGTCAATCGATACCGAGTACGTATCGTTACTTGACAACCGATACAGTATCAAGTAAAGATATCGATACCTCCATGGTATCGTTTCATCCCTAGTCGCCAGTGCCAAATTATTTAATTTCGATGCATGTCACGTGGAACCACAAAAGGCTTCAACGACCTTGCCCTAGTTAGGGTCACGAAGAGACCTCGGCAGGTATTGAATCGAATTACTTTATAATTAATGCATCGTCTGAGTAATGTTCAATGAACCAAGCTATCACCTTTGCAGGACAGATTAGGGCCTCAATTACGCTATTTTACTTGACATGACGACACTTTACAATCCAACTGACAGGCCAAAACGCCGAAGGCCTTTCTTCCAAGTATCAAAATTCATTTTTGTACTTTACTTTGGTATTGAAATTTCTGTTTTGTTGTATTTTTTGATTCTTTTTGACGTTCAAGAGTGTTTTTGTAAGCCTAATCTGAATAAATGGATTTTGACTTTGACTTTGAACTGTAAATTTGGTATTTACAACTTGGTTCAACTTTAGTCACAATCATCATCAGCTCATAAACGTCTCCACCGAACACGAACATACCCGTTAAGGTTGTTAGTTGTCCACGCTGGTCCAGTGCGGATTAACCGATTTAACGCAAAAACTTTGAATCTCTTCGCAGGCGTGCGCAAGTTTCCTAACGATGTTTTCCTTCACCGTAAGAGCATCGGCCAAACGTACAAATAATTTCGAAAATTCGAAGTGGCGAGTTTTGAACCTGCATCCTCCAGATCGGAAGGCAACAGTTCACACCAATGAGTCACCGACACTCTTAAGCTTATAAAACGCATTTAGCATACAAAACAATAAAAAATACTCAATACAGTTTGGATTGCCACTATCCAGTCTCCAAAAACGATTTGAAACCGGCTTAAATCCACCCTATTCCAATACAATGCAGATGATAACGAGCGTCGGTGGCTCAGTGATGTGGACTGTCGCCTTCCTACCGGGAGGGCTGAGGTTCAAATCCCGACACGTACCAATGTATTTTCGAATTTTCGAAAATATATGTACGTTATCCGACTCTCTTACGGTGAAGGAAAACATCGTGAGGAACCTTCATGCATGCTGCGAAGAGATTCGAAGGTTGTGTGTGAAGTCGTCCAACCCGCACTGGGCCCGCGTGGACGACTAAGGCCTAATCACCCTATACGGGTAGGCTCGTGCCCCTCGGTGGGGACGTTTAATGAGCTGATGATGATGCAGATGATAAAACATTCTCGTCTCTTACTTTTTTTATCTTCTATAAGCAGACATTTGACCGCCATCTTATCTGATGGTAAGTGATAATGCGGCCTAGGATGGATCATACCTGCCTAGAAACAGCCTATTCACTGTTGCCTTGAAGACGGCCAGGTTGTAATGATCGGGGAACATAAGGAGGCAAAGAGTTCCATTCCTTTGCGGTGCGCATTAGGAACGAGGCACCATAGCGGGCTGTGCGGATGAGTGGAATGTCTACCACGTAAGGATGGAACGCTCGCCTGCGTCTTGTATCCCCAATGGTGAAAAAGAAACTTGATATGAAAATGTAAAAATGACGTTCAAGACACTCAATACGCTCACCTGATGGTCAGTGATACGCCTGACCACGACAGACCGGCATTGTAGGAGACCAACAACTGGTAGACAGTTATTATCCTCCACCAATGCCGCACTGCGCCCAACACCAGAAACAACAGATGTATATTCTCTTATACCCGGTAATTTCACTAGCTACAGTGCCCTCATCCGCAACACAAAAGTGCATAACACTCCTGTTCATGAGACGATATCTGGCACTGCGGTGGTACCTACCTAGACGACTCAGTATCGAATCTACCACCTAGTAAACCGATAGTGTTTGCGCATATAATCAAATAGCGCATATAAATCTTATAGCTGATGGATTTTTAACACTGACATCCTCAAGTACTACTCAATGATATCAAAAAGTACTTAGTGATATCAAAAAAGAGGTTAGAGGAGCCTACAAAGAGTCGGCTTCTTTGATATACCCTGAATTAGCCCCGATACTGGGTTTCTTTGACAGGCCGTTTTGCATTGATCATGTGATTTGCTTATCGAAGGATGTTAAAGATCGTCGATAAGGTGTGCACATGATTTAATGAAGATTATGGTGAGTAATCGGGCTGTAACTTCGAAAACAAATGGAATTACAATAGTTCGACTTTGTTGTGTTGATAATATCACGTGAAATGTTTTGACCTATAAGTGCAGTTATCAGAAATGTTGGTTCATTGCTCCATCAATTTTTGTATTTTTTTTAATATCCACTGACATTCACACAGCGCCATTCAGCCCCAAGTTAAGCGTGAAGCCTGAATTATGGGTACTAAACAACGGATATACATACTTTTATACATTATTTTTGTAAATATATATATATTATACATAGAAAACACCCACCATTACAAACCGACATGTTCATGCACACAAATGTTTGTATTGCCTGGGATCGAACCCGGAGCCCTTGGTGTTGCAGTCGACCTCTCAACCGCAACACCAAATGGGTGGCCTTTTTTTTAAGTTATAAGTGTACAGGACGGTCTGGTCGTTCACCTGATGGTAAGTGATACGCCAGACCATGACAGAGCGGCATTAAAGTAAACCAACAACTGATAGACAGTTATTATTCTCCATCAATGCCGCACTGCGCCCGACACCCGCAATAGATGTTAGGTCTCTTATACCCGGTAATTTCACTAGCTACAGTGCCCTCATCCCGAAACACAAAAGTACATAACACTTCTGTTTCACGGGATGATATCAAAATTTGGCCGACTTCCAAACAAACCTTGAATCTCTTTCCAGGTGTGCGCAGGTTTCCTCACTATGTTTTCCTACACCGTAAGAGCGTCGGATAAACGTTCATATAATTTCGAAAATTCGAAAAGACATTTGTACATGGCAGGATTTGACTCTACACTCTCCAGATTGAAAGGCAACAGTCCACACTAGGGAGCCACCGATATTCTACTTCATTATGTTAGACGGAAAAAAACTACCAAAGCGGTTGGCTTTGGTAGTTTTTTTCCCTAATCAATCCCTATTCATCATCCCAAATCAATGCAAGTCTAACGCATACTTCATACTTTTAGATGGAAAATAATTGATCAAAGCTACCCTTCGCATGGAAAGTTGTCTCATGTTACAAATTTTCTTGCTTGGCGTTAAGTCTGCAATTGTAAGACCAAGGTTTTAAAGTTCAAAATCATTTAATGAATAAAAATTGAAAAGTCAGTAAATCCAACTTAAGTATTTATTATAGAGCATCATACAAAGATTGAGAAAACATCTTACTCAAATAAAGATTATAGTCGTAATGCTTTTACTAAATACATATTAAATTGACCGTACATGATGAACGTCGTCTGAATAGTGAAGATATTTTTAAGGCAATTTGGAGCTACACAATCTGTGCTGATTATAACCTTATATGACAGTTATGTCATTGCAATCAAAAGCTGTATAGTGTTAATGAAAATAACAAGGTATCTACGTGGTCTAATGGTTTAACTATGGTTTTAGATATCTGCTAATCCAAGACTTAAGGTTCACTTCTAAACTTATAGATACATATAATTTCTTTATTTGTATCAGACACACAACATCGAAAACAAAGTACACGGTTGCAACTTATACAAAACAAATCAAATGAAAACAAATATTACACAATACATTAAAAAACACAGTTCTTTGCTATGTGTGTCGCAGGGGTACAATACAAAATGGCCACAGCTCAGCATTTGGTTTGCCGACAGCAAACCGCTGATTTTCAACCATGACCAGCCGAGGACTTTTAAGTGAGCCTTAGAAATAACAATCGTGATTACATTAGACATTGATTATGGTTTTCGAATACAATTAATTTATTAATTAAAATAAAGTGAATAAAAATAATAAACCTAATAAAAAAATAAACTATACCTTATAATATGTATTATGATTTATAATATGCATTCCATCAATTGTACTGTTAATTAAAATCATCACTTAATATAATAAAAAATATTTATAAATATAATATAAAATTATAGGGGGCATATGCTAACTAGACTTCGGTAGTAGACTTAGTACAGAGTCCTCTAGGTAGGTAGGTACCACCGCAGTGCCAAATGTCGTCGCGTATACGAGTGTTTTATACTTTTGTGTTTCGGGAGGAGGTCACTGTAGCTGGTAAAAATAAGTCACCGTCGTCCGTCATCTCGGGTGACAGGCGCAGGACAGTGTTGACAGAAAATAATGACTTATTTCCTTCAACACTGCACCTGTCATGGTTAAGCTAATCACTAACGGACGTTCCCTAAATGCGACCCGTTCACTAAATGATATAAAAAAGGCTGACATGATAGCTTAATTTCGTAATAAAAAAGATTAAGAAATAAATTACTAGTCGTAATTGTTTTCATATTAATTAGGATGCCAGTCACAGTTGTTTTGAACGGTGCTGTGTCTTGACCCACTTCGTCTGCCAAACATATGTAAGCACAATGTTGACATTACGTAGTAAATTTGCACGAAAACTTTACTGTATAGTACGAAAGATGACTACAAATGGTGGCCTTCTGCGCAAGATGAAGACTGTTTTAATGATAGTGAAAGAATAGAATTATGAAAAAATGAATTATTTATAATAATTTAGGTTTACAAATTTTCCCCGTCACCGTATTTCCAAAGGGACCACAAAAATTACTTCAGAGCAGTAGAATTATAAGAGGGTCGGTGGATCAATGGTGTGGACTGTTGCCCTCCTACCGGCAGGGCCGTACCCACAGACATCCGAATATACAATTAGACTGGACAAGCCGCCAAGTTTATAGGCAGTCCCAGTGTCGCAATTTCTTTTCGGTTCTTACCTGTGAAAAGTTATTATATTTCTTGGTAAATTTATTGATTCATTGCGATGATGGCATGTTACAATTGCACAGGATGGCATTTTGGAAAAAAACGGTAATTTCTTCTTATATTCGTGTCTTGACTCGTCTCACAGAGCGTAAACTGGCAGCCAGTGTATGCTCGTTGAGCTTACATTTGTCGCACTTTAAACGCGGCTTGCCCCATCTCCTGTATTGGGAAATCTGTGGCCGTACCAATGTGTTTGCGAATTTTCGAAAAACATATGTTCGTTATCCGACGCTCTTATGGTGAAGGAAAACATCGGAAACCTGCGCACGCATGCGAAGAGATTCAAAGGTTGTGCGTGAAATCGTCCAACCTTCACTGGGCCCGCGTGGACGACTAAGGCCTAATCACCCTATACGGGTAGGCTCGTGCCCCTCGGTCGGCATGTTTAATGAGCTGATGATGATGATATTTGGCCAATACTGATAAAGTTTGAGGAAAAAAAGTACTATAATCTACACTAATATTATAAAGAGAAAAACTTTGTTTGTTTGTTTGGTTGTAATGAATAGGCTCAAAAACTACTGGACCGATTTTAAAAATTCTTTCACCATTTGAAAGCTAAATTAATCCCGCATAACATAGGCTAAATTTTATTTTTAAAAAAAAATAGGGTTCCGTAAGATATTTTGGGTTTTTCGGACAAAAAAGGAAAAAAACTACCCGAAAAGTTGCTTATTTGCGTATTCTGCCTAAACTATAAAAGATAGAACTATAAAATGTTCTAACTAAGTGTAGATCTCATTAATATCTACAAAAAAGTCCGCGACACACTATACCTCTATGTCGGGTGAAGCACAACAACCTTTTTTTATTTAAAAAAATTGAATTTTTTTTTGGCTACATTAAAACGCGTTTATTTTACTCATGCTACTAATCGTTAACAAATAAATTATTTCATCACTAAGAAAAGTTTACGTAGATAATATTTGGTCTTTGAATGATTAAATTGGACGTTTGGTTTTCAAGTTATGGCGAAATTAAAATATTATTCTACTGAACGGCGTCCCGTTGCAAAGTGGGCGTCGCATTGGCATGCGGGAGGGGTATATTATCCAATTTAATATTTTAAATACATTGTTGAATAAAGATCTAAGTAGTTCTTTACAGCATATGATTTAAATGAACATTTTCGAAGATATTAAATATATAAAAATTGCGGTGCGTAGCGTTTGCGGTTGGTTTGCGGCGATACCGGCCGACGGGGAAGCCGGGAGCGTGCCTTTTACGATCAACATTGCACCCGTGCGAAGCAGGGGCGGGTCGCTAATTTAAAATATAGAGATTCTGATTGAATTGAAACCGAGGTACATAATAATAAAGATAGTGCTACAAACTTAGATAATTTTCTAGAAGCATGACTAATTATGCAAACGACTACAAAAATGCACTTGAAGCAACGTAAAATATATTTGTCTGATCATAGGGATCATTATTAACCTTAAAAGCACGAGTTTTTAATAATATTAACAATTATCTATATGAATATTATAAATGTGAAAGTGTGTCTGTGTGTCCGTCTTTCACGGCAAAGAAAATGAATGAACGTGTCTTATTCAAATCCCCCACGTCCCCAAAATGGGGGGGTTGAAGTTTGGATCGGATAACGTACATATAATTTCAAAAATTTTAAAACATATTGGTACGTGGCGGGATTTGAACCTCAGCACTCCTGGTGGGAGGGCAACAGTCCACACCATTGAGCCACCGACGCTCTATATATTGCAGTGGTTTTATAGACCCGTTCATTGAAATTTTAAATATTGCTTTTTTGTAACACTTGTCGTTATTTTTAACATTTCAGATTTTTCTTTTTTCTGGTCTGTTCTTTTAATGTTCCATAACCTGTTGCGAATTCAATACACAAGATTTGGTTTTAAAATTAAATTAAAAACAGCTCATTTTAAAAAGTGTATATGTTAATGCGACCATTTGGGTCATTGAATTAATTATTATGTCATTATGAAACAAAACACGTTTTATACAAACCAACATAAACAATATACAAACAGTGGGTAAATATTTATTTATCCTGACATAACAAGGATATTATGTAAGTGTGTTTATACAATTTAATAGTTAAAAATCATCTGTATGTTTACACACACAAATATTTGTACTACCCGGGGATCGAACCCACAAATCTTGATGTAGTCGAAGCCTTAAGCCACATGGGTCATATGACCACGGAAACACCATCAACATTTAAAAAGTACTCATCGACAATCTCATAAGCAGATACATAGTTTCGTTGTCAACCAAATCATGAAAATGAAATCCCACCAAAAACATTCTGTAAAAAATCTAGCCAAGTCTCGATGGAGCTGCTTGATTATCTCTAAAAAGTAATGAAATCAAGACAAAGACGTGCCAAGTCTAAGGTTCCGTACTGCAATTAATTAATTATTATGGTTGATGTTGTGTGACTTGGCCGTTAGCATTCTTTATACGTTAGTGGCTTTATCAAGCCTACAATCGATGGGCTATTGAATCACCGTGAGTGAGTGTCTGTCGAAAATGCGAAACTTTGCTTTCGCTTTTCGCTTTCGATATAATAACTTACTTTAAATTTTGGATTTAAAGTAAGTTATTATATCTTACTAGATGACGAAAATTTCAGCGCTCTGGTATTATCCAAAGGTTCTCAAATCGGGGCCTGAAAATGCGGCGAAATGGATCCTGTAAAGGATGGTATGGCAGTGTTTGCTTCGCGCTCGACTTGGGGGCACTGCCTTGCCCCAGAAAAGTGTTTATTCAGTTTAGGTCCTTTCAGAACACTTATGAATGTCAAATGAAGCTACCACTGGTTCGGACGGAAGATATAAGATATATGAAAAAACTGATTTAAAACATATTATTGTGACTTACCTATGGTACTTTTGTAGAGAACCCACGACACTCTTAATATTATCACTATGAATAGTAAAAACATTGGGATCAATCCTAAAACTTTATTGAACGCCATTTCTGTTGATTTTGACTCCTGTTCGGTTTGGTCACAGTCCATTTAAATTAATTTTAAAACGAGATTCCACTTCCTTAAAGCATTCAACTTAATGCCTGCTGACAGATACGCAGTCATGTATTTAATTTTTGAGGAAACAGTATTTTTAAAATATACTTTCTTATTTTGAAATGCTTAAAATAACAATTCGTTAACTCTGCGTCATCAACTCATTTGCCACTTTTAAATTAGGAAAAAGTTCGTATTTAGTATTCCAATTTTGAATTGAGAATCAACTTTTTTACCAACACTGTTTTAAAAACAAATCAAGTCTATTCTTGGTTAACAAGTCACTTGTTTTATTTATTGCAATCAATTGACACAACAGTTTATAAATTCAGAAAAAAGTTCATTTTTAATTTTGAGTTGAGATTTTTTTAATTTAATGAACACTTCTATAAATTCAAAATGAGTTCGTATTTAAATTTTAAATTTGGATTACGTATTTTCTTTTACTCGAACCAAACTAAGTTTGTCTCGATCAATAGCCGCGTAAACCACGCGTCTTCACACAAGATGCGCTAAGACTGGCTGATTGTATATTTGTGATTATTGTTTTGTATGTCTGGTTATCAGATAGTACACCGTCGAGACTCGTCACTACTCCGAGACGAGGTCGCGCAAATTTTGCATCCGCGACGATAAAAAAACTATTTAAAGTATTACATAGTGGAAAAATGTGAAAGAGGAAACTAATTGACTGATACTAGGTTTACATTAAAATGATAAGCTGTAACCGGGGTATAAATAGCTTTATGAAAGAATTAGTTTGTGGTTTGTTTTTCTGTTTTACCAAAGTGATTTAAGTTTGACGAAAACTATCTTTTGGCATGGTTTAAAAACAGATGAGAAACCTATTGCTATGGTTATCAATTATCATAAACTGTATTTATGTTTTATTAAGTCATTACAAAAATATTTTCTTGTTATCAATTATAATGAGTACATATATACATTGCAAATATTTATGTGCATGGACATGACTGTTTGTATTGTTACTGTTTATAATGTTCTGGATGTTTCTATGTAAGTATAATATGTATTTACAAAAAGTATACAATTATAAGTACAGTAGAACGCCGATTATCCGAATGAATCGGGACCGGGGTCGATTCGGATAATCGAAAGTTCTGATTATCGTACATAGACTGGTAATAAAGAAAAACGAACTGTCACACATCGAATAAACTTTATTAAGTTTAACAAACACAGTTCTACACGCTCACTTGAACATCTCGATCAGATTAAGTTGCAACCCATCAGGCCTTATCAAAAATACAAAGTGTAAAAATTCACAACGATAATAGAAACTTGGGCCGATGCGGATAATAGGGATGATGACAATTTTTTTTTCTGTTATATCGATGGACCGCATAATAATAGAAACATTGGTAAAAAAATACTCCGTTAACATTAAAACTCACAAAGATTTTCCAATTCTAAAAACACATTAATGGACTTTCCCAAAAACGCTTCATACAAATGGCTACCTAGTTATGACGTCACGCATCAGTAATTAGTACGCATAGTTTGTGAATTTTGTACTACAACTATATTAAATGTTGCGTTTACTAAATCGGTTTCATAGCAAAAGTTGCTTTAAATTGTATGTGTTATCCTTTTGTTAAGAAATTTTTGACAATTAATGTACTTTAAAATGGACTTGCCCATCTAACTTTGAAGACTAATAAAATTCATAAAACATGAGTTTTCGAGCTGAGAGTAAGCACATCGTTATATTTAACCCAGATTTGTAATAATATGAAATAGTTCTTACGATTGCAGGACCCAGTCATCATGCCTATTGCCGATTCGGTTAATCGGCGCTCTACTGTATGTTTATCCGTTGTTTAGTTCCTACCCTACAATTTCTACCCATAAACTGGGGCAGGGAGCCGAGGTGATATTTATCTTTGTAATCACAGATTTCCCAATACAGGAGATGGGGCAAGCCGCGTTAAAAAGTGCGACAAATGTATGCTCAACGAGCATACACTGGCTATAGTTTACGCTCCGTGAGACGAATGAAGACTCACGAATTTAGAAGAAATTACCGTTTTTTTTCCAAAATGCCATTCTGTGCAATTGTAACATGCCATCATCGCAGTGAATCAGTAAAATTTACCAAGAAATATAATATCTTTTCACAGGTAAGAATTGAAAAGTAATTGCGACACTGGGACTGCCTATAAACTTGGCGGCTTGTCCAGTCTAATTGTTATTCGGATGTCTGTGTTTGTAATAGTTGACTCCTGCGATTGTCAACCAAACGCGCTAGCCGCTACGGCATCGAGTCTTCAATTGCACTGTTCGTATCGTTATCCTCCAATTCTGCAAATTTTAAAATGCCCTCATAGGATAGTTATTTTATTTCAATGGTAAAATTTTGCACTTATTCGTTCTATTTTATGGTATATTTTAATTAGTAACACCATATATATGTATACAATCATTTTAAACCAATAATGTAAAAGTTGTACCGGAATAACAAATTGACTGTTGGATAGACGACTCATTTGGTGTAATGATTGAGACGTCGGTTACTACCCCTGATCGATTCCATCCCCGAGAGTACAAACATGTGTGTGCATGAACGTGTCTGTCTGTAATGGTCTGGGTGTTTTCTATGTATAACATTATATTTACATATGCATTTAAAATATATACACGGTGTTAAATAAGTGAGCAATAATACTTAAGGGGAGGCATGCTTATTTACGTATTAATCAACAGCAATAGGACCAGGGTACAGCTACTACTCCGAACTTCCATTCATTGAAATTGAATTTGAAACCATAGGAATAAGTGGCAACCCTGATTAGTCGGCTCATTTAAGTCAATGACCGCCCGCGAGAATAAGTATTTAGCGTACACGTACCTATGAGCGAGTATGTGACGTGAAGAGTTGGGAATGAACAGCGAAAAAATGAAAATACTTATTTTTATAAACTAATACAAATTTAATTATTTCCTATCTAAAAACATATCATCAACACTTTTATTTACAGAAACTCGCGCACTATAAGAAAGGCTCGAAGTGTCCACCTTCTTTTTCAATACACAAAGCAGTACGTCGTAACATTGATGCACGGCAATTCTGCAACATCTGGGGAGTTACCGTAGAAAATGCGATGTTTATTCTTCTTAGCATTTCTTCTCGGGTACTGCATTCCACAGCGTAGACTTGGTTCTTTAGGTAACTCCATAAAAAATCTAACGGAGTCAGGTCCGGAGAGCGCGCTGGCCAAGGAACTGGGCCACCTCTGCCAATCCATTTGTCGGGGTACATCACGTTCAAGTATTCGCGGACGCGACGATCATAGTGAGCTGGTCCATCATGCTGGAATACTAAGTTGACATATTCCGACACTGGTAGCTCTCTTAAACCTTCTTCTATTTCATTTTTCAACATATTCAAATAACCTTCCCCATTTAGACCTTGAGGGAGATAGATTGGTCCAAGTATGCGGTCTCCGACGATACCAGTCCACACGTTAATTCTCCAACGATGTTGGAAATTGCTCTCGCGCGAAACATGAGGATTCTCATGGGCCCAAACATGCTCATTGTGTAAGTTGAGCACTCCATTTCTTGTAAATGAAGCTTCGTCAGTCCACACCATTCTTTTGGCGAAGTGAGGGTCTTCAAAAATGCGTCTTCTGTACCATGTACAAAAATCGATTCGCAGCTGAAAGTCTGCAGGCGTAAGTTCCTGAGTCCGCCGAAAATGATAAGCATGCTGGCCGTCGTACCCCACATAACAAGTGCGAATGAGGAGACTCATTACCTAAAATTCTCGCTGACATTACCGAAAGTCGGCAGTTGGGTTCGGCAGGACATGTTTTTCAAAACGCTAATTATTTTTTTTAAATTACAAAAGAGATTCCTGATCGGGAAACCATCGTTTTAGTTTCTCACAAAATGAAATGTTTAGTTACGCAGCAAATAATTCAAGTACTAAATATTAAAATGTTGCGTTAAGTAATTATTTTAAAATTATGTCAGTTAAGCAGCCGACTATCTACCTCTACGTGGTGGTAAATGGCAACTATCGCATAAGATACGAAAATGTTTGCATAACCTATAGTTGCTGACTTGTGACGTAAAGTTAAAAGTAATCAAGTCATGTTTTGCCCGTCACCTGTTGCCCTGGAATACCAAAAGCATAATTAAACATTATTATTATTTAACTCTGATAGGTAGTGCAAGGTCAAAAGTTTGAGAAATACATAAGCAAGTAAGTTGAGCACTCCATTTACAAGAAATGGAGTGCTCAACTTACACATATGGCATTTTCGGCCCATGAGAATCCTCATGTTCGCGCGAGAGCAATTTCCAACATCGTTGGAGTATTAACGTATGGACTGGTATCGTCGGAGACCGCATACTTGGACCCATCTATCTCCTCAAGGTCTAAATGGGGAAGGTTATTTGAATATGTGAAAATGAAATAGAAGAAGGTTAAGAGAGCTACCAGTGTCGGAATATGTCAACTTAGTATTCCAGCATGATGGAGCACCTGCTCACTATGATCGTCGCGTCCGCGAATACTTGAAACGTGATGTACCCCGACAAATGGGTTGGCAGAGGTTGGCCCGTTCCTTGTTTATGGAGTTACCTAAGAACCAAGTCTACGCTGTGGAATGCAGTACCCGAGAAGAAATCTAAGAAGAATAAACATCGCATTTTCTACGGTAACTCCCCAGATGTTGCAGAATTGCCTGCATCAATGTTACGACGTACTGCTTTGTGTATTGAAAAGAAGGGACACTTCGAGCCTTTTTATAGTGCGCGAGTTTCTGTAAATAAAGTGTTGATGATATGTTTTTAGATAGGAAATAATTAATTTGTATTAGTTTATAAAAATAAGTATTTTCATTTTTTTCGCTGTTCATTCCCAACTCTTCACGTCACATACTCGCTCATAGGTACGTGTACGCTAAATACTTATTCTCGCGGCGGTCATTGACTTAAATGAGCCGATAATCAGGGTTGCCACTATTCCTATGTTTCAAATTCAATTTCAATGAATGGAAGTTCGGAGTAGTAGCTGTACTCCTGGTCCTATTGCTGTTGATTAATACGTAAAATAAGCATGCCTCCCCTTAAGTATTATTGCTCACTTATTTAACACCGTGTATATATATATATATATTATATATATGCTTTGTTTAGTACCCATATTACTAAATGCTTAGTTTTAGTGAATGTCAGTGGATATTTATAAATCATTATGTGTCGAAATGTCAACTAAATTATTAAAATCAAACCCCAGGTCAGTCATCATCAGCCATGATCAGACATCATGACCTCGTGTTCCAGTGACATGATCTAGTATGCTTTATCAGTATTAGATAACAATCAATAAGACGACTGGTGAAACTGATTTGCAAACTGATTGTAGGTGAATGCACTCAAATTTACACGTCAATATTATTTAGGTCGAATTACAGAACTCTTGAAAGAAAGAAAGAAAATTATTGTATCGTCATATTGGACGACTCATTTGGTGTAGCGGTTGAGACGTCGACTATAAAATGAAAGATATATATGATATAGGTAACATACAACTCGGAGGTGATATAATCATAACAATTCTTACAACTTAACTATGTTTACCGTGGGAAAAAAACAAACGATCTTGCTTGGAACCTTTTAAGGTACTTTGATTACAATAAAAAAGAAGTTATTTTTGGACTAAAGGTGGACGAGTTTCTCGATGCGAATTTCGTCTCACAAAACAGATGCATCTTAAAATAAACAAGGATAAGGAAATCACAATTCATGCCCGATTTTGATTCTTATAATCGAATAGCAAAATAGGAATAGTCGTCGCTATCAGTTCAAAAGGAAGTATATTAAAAAGTTAGGTTGTCAGGAGTCTCTTCTTCTACTTGGGTCGGCTTTCCTTGTCCGCATTTTCCATTTCGCACAGTTTTGCGCTTCGTCTTCCTTCAAAATGAGCATCATTTTAGTCTTTTTCGTAGGTTGTCAGGAGTAAATAATAATAAACATCCAATAACACATGTACATACAACATTAAAATACATAAAATTAACAAAAATAAGTACCAAATAGGACTCACTCAGCATTTGTCCCATACACTAAGCATACTAGGACGCTGTTTTTCAGTGAAGTCCTGGTGAGCAATCAAAAAGTAACAATATTAAAAAGCAATGATATTCTGTATATATAAAGGTAGACACCACCCGTGTGTCTCAAAAACGAACCCCGAAGAGAGTACAGTTTGTATTTTTTTGTTTAAATAAAAGTACGCGAATTCGAAACACTTTTTTCGATTGTTTTGTGAACATATCACGAATCAATACTTATTACATCATTGTAAAAAACAATTATGAATTCACAACAGATATTAACACATTTATATTAGACTTTACAAAATAAGACTAGTCTAAAACATTCAACAAAAGCGTCCAAGAGTGAAATTTGAACTATGGCTTGAGGCGTTGCAGGGGAACTACGCATACTAGTAAATGTCAAAAATAGAGCCTTAAAAAGGCATACTTAAGAACAACGAACAACGTAAAAGACCAAAAACAAAGATTTTGACTGGATATCATGTAAAGATTATGTTGATATAATATATATTTTTATTTTTTAAAACTGTTTTTAATCATCAGATACGCTTTTCCAGTATCAGATAATGATCGTGCCATCTATTGAGGAACGGAAAACAATTAGTTATTCTACTCGCCACTAGGTGGCGTGAATATTCTTATGATGTTTCACTCTATTTACGATAGATGGTGTTAAATTGCACGTATTTCTAACGTATACGTGTACTTAATGGCATATCAAGTATTATTTTTAACTTTAAAATCAAGCCAGTTTTGTTTTTAAATTACAACTGATATTTTGTTATTATAAAGTCTTCTAAATTCCCAAAATACGATTTCCAATGATCGACAAAGAACAAGAACTCTCCCCACAAACATTGTTTTCCCACGATGAATCTCACAAAAGGAAGTTCAATCAGTTTACTAGCTACTTCAGTCAAACTTGAAATGATATCATTTTTTTAAATCATGCCGTCAATAGGTACTTATAGCGCGTCTTGGCAAGCGTAGCGTAGGACGCCTTCCGGCCCGATGGACCGACGACTTGCGAAAGGTCGCTGGAAGCTGGCTGAGGAAAGCAGAGGACCGAGATATCTGGCGCTAAATGGAGGAGACCTATGTCCAGCAGTGGACTGCGATAGGTTGAAGAGAGAGAGAAAGGTACTTATATAAACAATCTTTAAAGAAGTTGAAACAATAGGAATTACGAAACAAAGGGAACGATTCCCAAAGTGTGCTGGATTACTTCCATAATAGCAAAGATAATACAATGAATATAAAATTTTAAAAGTAAATCAAGAAATGGAGTTTCTAATCTAGAAAATTACTGAGTAGAGCTTTTCACTCCAAGGGAACAAGCAGTTACAGGAAACAGCATTGTTAGGTTTTGCGTATTTTATCTTTAGAATAATAAAATTCGATACAAAATTTGTTTTATTTTTTTATCTACTGATATGTTAGTCATCGTTTCAATGAATGATGAAATCGAACACTGGCACTATACATTTAATTTTGTCTATCCGGCATCTATTTACGCAAACAAAACCGCGTTTCAAATCTAGTAATGTAATCTTAATTTCCCACCAAAACTTATATAACCTACTCGTTTCACATCAAAAACAACTATGATAAACAAAACATTTCACAGTCATCCTGATACATCGAAACATAAACAAAAAATTACTTACTAAAGAACTGGCAGCAATGTAGGCAAACACAGGTCACCGAGTAAATGAGACACAATAGTACGAAAGGAAAAAACCACAAGTACTGCTCCATTTTGTGTCACTTTCGTTATTTTTTTTATGTCACTTTGTCAAGGTATATTTCGACTCTAACCACTTGATACACTTCCTACGTAATGCGATATGGATTAATTACTAATCTAAGGTTACTGTTCAATTGCAAAGTTGGATTTTTAGTAAAGTTTCCAGAATAATCACGTTTCAGTCAATTTTTGATTAATTTACTTTTAAGTCAACAAGATTCTGATATTGGTAGGATTTATTGGGGCCTATTAACTTTTCTAAAATTTATGGGACCCAAGGAAACCGTAATTGCTCTTTTTATGTTATAGAAAATAAGCATCCCACCAAAAACATTCTGTAAAAAATCTAGCCAAGTCTCGATGGAGCTGCTTGATTATCTCTAAAAAGTAATGAAATCAAGACAAAGACGTGCCAAGTCTAAGGTTCCTTACTGCAATTAATTAATTCAATCAAGACAAAGACGTTGTCTTGATTTCATTACTTTTTAGAGATAATCAAGCAGCTCCATCGAGACTTGGCTAGATTTTTTACAGAATGTTTTTGGTGGGATTTTACTTCTTTTTGTAGAAACTTGAAAGGAATATTAGACGACCCATTGGGTGTAATGGTTGAAACGTCGGCTACTACACCAAGGGTTCCGGGTTCGATCCCCGGGCAGTACCTACAAATATTTGTGTGCACCAACATGTCTGTTTGTATTGGTCTGGCGCGCTCGACTTGGCGGGGGCACTACCGTGCCCCCCGATTTTTGACATCGGATGAAGCGGCCCACCATGTTAAATATATATTGTTTAAAGGCGGTATGTCAATCTCTTATAGTTTGGCTGGGCTCTTTTGTTATCTAAGCAGGGTCACCAGGTACTCCAGATCTTCGATTATCCAAGTTATTATAGTTTTCCTTTATGTAACCATTAAACCCTGACTCTGTACCAAATTTCAGCTCTGTGAGTTAATGGGAAGTACTAGTTCTATTTTGATGATTTTGTTATCTAAGCAGGGTCACCAGGTACTCCAGATCTTCGATTTTCGAAGTTTTCATAGTTTTCCCTTTATGTAGCCATTAAACCCTAACTCTGTACCGAATTTCAGCTTTCTGAGTTAATGGGAAGTACTAGTTCTATTTTGATGATCATGAGTGAGTGAGTGAGTGAGTGTCTGTCGAAAATGCGAAACTTTGCTTTCGCTTAACGTCGGAACTAAATGACCTACAGACTTGAAATTTTGGATTTAAAGTAAGTTATTATATCTTACTAGATGACGAAAATTTCAGCGCTCTGGTATTATCCAAAGGTTTCTCAAATCGGGGCCTGAAAATGCGGCGAAATGGATCCTGTAAAGGATGGTACGGCAGTGTTTGCTTCGCGCTCGACTTGGCGGGGGCACTACCGTGCCCCCAGATTTTAACGTTGATTTTGACAGTGCACATATTTTTACTTCAAAAAGAGCCATCGGATTCCTCTTAAACCTTTATCTTGAAATTGAACTTTGCGTTCCAATTAACATTATTTATAGAAAATATGTGGAGATATAGAATACTCGACTTATACAGCGAAACAACTCTTGGTAAATTAAAATAGTATATTAAAAGAAGAAAACACGTTAGCCATTTACAATAGTGAAAGAGAAGAGAAAAACATAAAACAATTAATTAATTATATTCTTTTTACATTTGACATTCTTGTCATCAAAAAAGGTTGCATATTTAACAATTTATGTCTGCAAATAATTTCATAATATTTTTCAAAATAAAATACGAATTACACAAAAAATGAAACTGAGTAAAGTATACCTATAGTTTAGGTTTATTCCAATTACCGACAGTGTAGAGCTTTGACAATTTGTGAGTTCACGGAGGCCCAATAGTGCCCGGTTTCCTCCCCCCTTTTTATGCTAACAATGTACTCGTAGCCCCTTCGGAGTAGTGAATGACCATGAGTAGCGATATCACTGACCATAAAGTGAATTGTCTACTCGTTAGCTTATACATGAAATAAAAAAAAAAAAAAAATGTTGGTCATTTTAACAACTTCCCAAATATCCTATCTTTACCGCAACATCTAATCTGATTTGACTACAACACCGAACGAAAAATAATCACACCTTCCTCATAAAGAAAAAAAACACTGCAATAAATAATAATAATTATCAAGTGTGTTTTCATATTATTATTCTTATGCAGTTTATTATTATATTTACATGTGTTGTTTGAGTTATGAGTAAGATATATATATCTTAAAAATCAAATAGGGTATACCCTATTTGACCATATGCTCTTTAATAAACTGTTAATATGTGTATTATGTAAAGTGCGTGTATGTAGTAGTCTCTCTTTGAAGGTAGCCACGGAAGACCAGCGTCATGGTGTCTACATCACCATGGCTGTTGCTGAGTGGTATACCTGTTCTGTGTCTTTAGATTTAAGTTTTTATGTTTAAGGTAATATTGTATACCGTCACACAATACACATTTTTTTCTTTCTTTCTAATATTATTGGGTAATTATTGAGCATAGGCGCAGAGTCTAAACGGCTCAAGGTACAAAAAAAATACCGGAGGAGGGAAGGGTTAGGTTGACTGCTGCCCCACCCTGAAATCGCCCATGTGTAGGTGACGATCTGATGATAGCATTAACCATCGGTTATTTACCGCAAGCCTAGTTGTTCATTGTAAAATATCCATATCATTATATACAGTGTGAGTTTTGAATCATTGGAATTATTAATAAAAAAATCTTTATTTCCATAAAAACATCATCATACATTTGTAAATCTAGCTACCAAGCAAAATAGAAAGAAAGAAAGAATAAAAGAAGACAGAAAAGAGATGTCGAGTTCTGGAGTGGAGACCGCGTCTTGGCAAGCGTAGCGTAGGATGCCCTCCGGCCCGAAGGACCGGGATATCTAGCGCAAAATAAGGGGGAGACCTATGTCCAGCAGTGGACTGCGAAAGGTTGAATTGGAAGCAAAATAGCTTGGATTGCATTGAACTATATGTATTTATATAAGTCAGAAAATTCTACCTATCATTCATTTTTTCATTTTCATTTTTCATTCATTTATTGTACTTATATTATGGAAAATTTGCTATAGTTAATTACCGCTGGTTCTGTTTTTTCAGCGAGCCTGCACCGCCCGCCCTACTGCGTCTAGCTGCCCTTTGCCACATCGCCCCGCCTTAAACCCACCTCCCATAGTTAATTGAAAATTATTCTTTTTAAGTAACATTTTTACTTTTTTCGTTATTATGTAGAAAGGTGTTTATTATTCTTAAGTCACTTTTTTATATTTAGTTGCTATGTATTACTGATCAATAGAAAGGTGTTTATAATTTTTAAGTGTCATTTTTATTTTTTTTTAGTAATTATGTATTATTTATCAATATGAAGGTGTTCTACACGATTTTAGGGTTTCAAATATTTGATTTTGTATCAATAGAATTGCCTTATATTTGGGGGAAGTACTTTGAATCATGATTTCTTATTTTAAAATTGCTAGTGATGTCGATTTCATCCTGTATAATCATTAACAGTACTAAAATTTTAATCTTATCGTTAATTAGGGAATTATTTTCTTCGTATGAATAATGTCTACGGGCCTATGGACAGACGACTTGGGAATCGTCGCTGGTATAGGCTGGATGAGAAAACGGAGGACCAGGATGTCTGCCGCAAAAAATTCGAGAGATCTATGTCCAGCAGTAGACCGCAAAAGTTGAACAGGGATATGAATAAATTTATCAATAGACTGCAATCATACAACATATCTAAATACTTAACTAAAAGTTTTATGCATCTGGTATAATAAAAGTCGGCTACTGCTGGTTCCGGGTTTGATACCCGGACAGTAACAATATTTGTGTGCATGAAGATGTCTGTTTGTATCTGGGTGTTTCTATCCATAATATGGATTTATTAACAAAAAAAATAAGTATGTTTATCCGTTGTGTAGTACTTACAAGCTCTTGCTTAAATTGGAGCCCTAAATCGCATTATGTAAAAGTCGATGAACGTTATATTATAAATAATCGGAATTTCCAAAGACTATTAATTTGACGACCCATTTGGTGTTGCGGTTGAGAGGTCAGCTGCATCACCAAGGGTTCCGGGTTCGATCCCCGGGCAGTACAAACATTTGTGTGCATGAACATGTCTGTAAATATTTATTTATTTATTCAATACATACACAACAATTTTCCGGTGTATATATAATATGTATGTATATATTTACATAATATGTATGTATTTACAAAAAACATGTATGTAAGTATGTTTATCCGTTGTTTAGTACCCATAACACAGGCTTCACGCTTAACTTGGGGCTAGATGGCGCTGTGTGAATGTCAGTGGTTTATTATTATTATTTATTAAATTCCAGAGATTCTAGATAGAAACTTTATAATACTTACTGAAACATGACACTATGCACCATTGCACAAATATACACAAAAACACCACCACACCAAATATATAATAGAACGCGGTAGACGCGTCCATTTTCAATCAACAATACAACTCGATTAAAACTAATTTATTGATCCTTTTTATCGTGATATAAAACGTAAAAACAATATCCGTAAACACAGTCTAGTCGAAGATTCACAATCACAAAGGACTTTGTCATATTGAAATGTTTAACTTGAAAAAAGAGTTCACATACAATATGACAGAAGAGTTAGTATGACACTGTAATGCAAAAAACTTAACATTTGGTATAAAAAATAGGCCACTCATGTTACTGGTTAGTATCGCACTGAGATACAAAAGTTATTTTTGTTGCAAGGTTCATCGTTGTTTTATTATTACAATCTTAAAGGCTTAGTTAAACGCGATATGAGATAAATACTGTAACTCCGACCTGAGTGCCACGAGGCATGGTTTCATATGGTATGGAGAGATTATAGAGGTGTTTTATCAAGGTACTGTACTTCAAAAGGTAAAGAAATAAACCGTCGACTTTAATGGTTGAGACATTCGGCTAATACACCAACGATTCCGGGTTCGATCCCCGAGCTATATAAACATTTGTGTGCATGAACATGGTCTGGATGTTTTCTATGTATAATATGCCTGTATTTAAAAAACGTATATTAGTATGTTTATCCGTTGTTTAGTATCCGTATTACAGGCTAATGCTTAGTTTGGGGCTAGATGGCTCTGTGTGAATGTCACTGGACATTAATTAATTTATTTTACATTTATCTTTAGAACGAACCTGGAACCTTTGGAAGCAGACTTCTAAATCATTTACCTGAAATCTAATCTTTTCTTTATTACTAAGATTATTCTAATCTGTCATTCACTAATTGAATAGATTAAGTGACGCTTTGTCATTTTTTATCTATATAGATTGTAGAATGTGAAAAATATTTGTAGCACACAATATCTTTAACAAATTGTCTATTTAATTAAATAAACAAATTATAATAAAGTTCGTTTATTTACGGGCAACACAACTCATATAGTTAAGAAATAAATACATAAATTAAATCATTTTTCATCAGCTCATTATAACTAGGTGGTAGACTCAGTACTGAGTCGTCTAGGTAGGTACCACCGCAGTGACAGATATCATCCCGTGAAACAGGAGTGTTGTGCACTTTTGTGTTTGGGGATGAGGGCACTGTAGCTAGTGAAATTACCGGGTATAAGAGACCTAACGTCTGTTGTCTCGGGTGTCGGGCGCAGTGCGGCATTGATGGAGGACAATCATTGTCTATCAGTTGTTGGTCTCCTTCAATGCCGCTCTGTCATGGTCTGGCGTATCACTTACCATCAGGTGAGCGTCCAGACCGTCCTGTACACTTATAACATAAAAAAATAACGTCCCTACCGAGGGGCACGAGCCTACCCGTAAAGGATGTATAGGCCTTAGTTGTCCACAATCTTTGTATCTCTTCGCAGGCGTGCGCAGGTTTCCTCACGATGTTTACCTTTACCGTAAGAGCGTCGGATAAACGTACATATAATTTTGAAAATTCGAAACACATTGGTACGTGGCGGGATTGATCCTGCACCCTCCAGTTCGGAAGGCAATATTCCACAACATTGAGCCATTGACGCTCCATGTAGATAATACTATCAGAATGATATTATACAGGCAAAAATGTATGAGGTAACAAACACACCTATCTTTTTACATTAAACGGCTGAATGGATTTTGACGTAACTTGACAACAATAAAGCTAACATATTAGAATAACATATAAGCCTTATATTATTCCCGAAAACCCCACGGTAAACGGAACTTCGCAAGTAAAACTGCAGCGCGTTGCTAGTAGTATATATTTTTAACTTACAATTGTAGAACATGCAGCACCGTATATGTAAACAAGAACACAAAATTATACCAAACACAACACACATATACAAAATTATTGACACGTCCATGTTACACGACACTCACTTGAACAATCACACATGAATTCAGTATATTTAACTATTAATAACTTAGATCATACAATGACTGTTTTAATGGTTTTATTAATGTTTGATATGATGATTAGGTAAATCATTAAGATCACTCGTAAAAAAGTAATTAAAACAAGATTCACTTTTCTCAGATTAATAAAGTTTCATAAATCGTAACGGGACTTTATAATATACTATTATTAGTTATGTGTTTCTTTTTTAAATTTGACTTGGAATGAAGAAGAGTATTTATACGAAACACCTGATAAACAATTTATTTTCTATGGTTTTCCTTGGGTTAATAACTCCTTCGGAAAGTTGTCTTTGTAATATAGACGTATTTGCTATTGCAAAACCACAGGCGTTTATAGTTTTACTAGGAATCTTTTAAAAAATATATTTCAATTTGCTTTAATAACAAATTATCCAATGTTGTGGCGGTAGATAAGAATACAATCTTTATCAAATCATTTAATAATTAAATTACACTCTGCCGCTGGACATATGGCCTCGATAAATCGAATCGAATCGAATGAAGTTTTGCTATAATCTCTGTGATTCGCAGGCAAGCTGGTGAAAACATTACCCATAAAAGGTAAAATTAGAGAGCGCTGGTATTCTCTGCAGAATATTTGTGTAAAGCCGATGGTGGGAAGAGTAGAAGTGGTGACAATCGTATTCTAATCTGCCGTCACCACACGTCTAGTAAATTATCAACTACTCACGGAATATCCAAAACACGTATCGCCCAACCACCATGTCACACACTTGCAAATATATCAGTATCATCACAAGAATAATCACAAACAACAGAAAAAACACTAATTCTTTGTCGACCAACATTATTTTCTCCTATAATTTTCGTGTTCACTGAGTAAAATTGAAATCTATTGAATGTTATACTGCTAATTATAAAAGCGCCGTTACAAAAAAGTGGCCGGTGGGTATTCATTACATTCTTAACTTGGCTGGGTTATACAACCTTATATCACATGGGTTGACAAAGATGAATCTGTGATATCTTTTTCAAGAACATTGGTTGATAAAAATGTATTAGTTGTTTTTTTTTTCATTCAATCTCAAACATAACATGACTTATAGTTCAGTGCGTGTTCGCAACGCCTGAGCCTGGAAGGCTTTTAAGATGCAGGCTGCTAAGTGAGGTTTACAAGTAGTGGTTTAGCGAGGTCCAACTTAGGCGCGGGCGAAATGCCTTAGAGATACTTTTAACAGTATGTTTTGACGAAAAGTGCCGTTCTTTTTAATTTAACGTGTATTAGTCATTTTGATTGTGACCAATTGATGACTGTGTTGCCGGTGTTTAGTCTTTTCAAATCACCCTAAGTGATTTTTTTACAGTAGTCGCTGACCTGATAGTAAGTAATATGCCTGACCATGACAGAGCGGCGTTGAATGAGCAACTGATAGCACTGCACCGAAAACAGAGACAATGTTAAATCTCATCCCGATACACAGAAGTGCATAACACTCGTGTTTCCCTGGACGACATTTATCTGAAACTGCGGTGGTATCTACCTAGACGGCTCAGTGTCCAGTCTACAACTTAGAAGAGAGTAGTGGAGCTCGAACAAGAGAGAAAACTCGTTGAGAACTTTTGTTGTCAGCAATACTTCGTCCGTAATTTTTTATACGTCCATTATATAGGCAAAAAATTCAAACAACAGCCTATAACTAATTTGTGTCACAGGCCTTCCCACTTAAGGCCATGGATTAAATAGGCCGTAACCAACGCGGACCAATTCGAATTGGTGGGCGTTAACGACTACCAATCTTAGGGCATCCTAGACCAACGGAGTTAACAGGACGGTCAGACGCTCACCTGGTGGTAAGTGATACGCCTGACCATGACAGAGCGGTACTGAAGGAGACCAACAACTGATAGACAGTTATTATCCTCCATCTACGCCGCACTGCGCCCGTTACCCGAGACAACAGATGTTAGGTCTCTTATACCCTCTATTTCACTAGCTACAGTGTTCTCATCCCGAAACAGAAAAGTGCATAATATTCCTGTTTCACGGGACAATACCTGGCACTGCGATGGTACCAACCTATATGTAGACAACTCGGTATCGAGTCTACCACCTAGCATATCCGATAAGGAACTATTGCGATATTTGGATAACAGGCTTGCGTCTAGACCCTATTCAAAGGTGCATTTTGAATTTAAGAAATGTTATTAATATTATAAAGTTCGCTTTAACCTTAACCGTATATATTTTTGAAGTGATTGCAAAAACGGTGTCACTTGTTGGAAAACGCTATAAGAATATTATCAAAATTTGTCATTACAAATTGTATTTTGAAATGTTTCTTTTAAAGCACATTTTCTAATAACTCATACTTATCTCCTATTGCAGATAATCTGATTATCCTATCACAAGAGGTAAACCAGTTTAACCTGAACTCTAATCATACTCTAAATCTGAGATAAATAATTAGGTACAGGGGTCTACATGACTTGGATATTTGTCAATTTATATTACCAATAAAAATATTTTAAAACGAAAGAAAACATGCTTTGCATGTGACGAACCTGTATTATTTTATTTTCATTGTTTTATTAATAAATAGAGCGTCGGTGGCTCAATGGTGTGAACTTTATTTGTAGGTAAATGACAAAACTGTAACCACTGATATAAAAAGATTAAAAGAGTAACTCGAGTTTCTTGCCGGCTCTTCTCGAAGATCCTACTTATTCCGAACCGGTGGTAGAGTCACAAAAAATATGATAATAATAACAATTGACGATTCAAAAGTATCTGTAACAGATTTATTTGAATAAAGATTTTTTTCTTTCTTTCTTTCTTTCTGTCGCCTTTCTACCGGAAGGTCTGAGGTTCAAATCCCGACACGTACCAATGTAATTTTAAATTTTCGAAAATATATGTACGCTATCCGACGCTCTTACGGTGAAGGAAAACATCGTGAGGAAACCTTCAGGCACGCCTGCGAAGAAATTCAAAGGTTGTGCGTGAAGTCGTCCAATCCGCACTGGGCCCGCGTGGACGACTAAGGCCTAAACACCCTATACGGGTAGGCTCGTGCCCCTCGGTGGGGACGTTTAATGAGCTGATGATGATGATTAATAAATAAACGGACTGTCGATTGTGCCAATTTCCTATGTAAAATACATGCATTGTGTTTTTATTGTTGTGTGCAATAAAGAATTATCCATTTTTCCCTTTGGAGGGATTTTACCACGATATAAAATTAGGACAAAAACAGTGAATATTAATTATTTTGGCTCCCATGTTTGACTCAATGGCAAACGAATTCCCGTACAAATGTGGAACAACCAGCCACCCGAAGTGGTTGACTCCCAGAAGCTAATTTACTTTTTTGGAATAATTATGTCTCGACCGCCTTAAAGTTAGCTGAAGGGTTGGCAAAACTTGCACTAACAAGTCTTCTTATATACACAGCGCCATCTAGCCCCAAGTTAAGCGTGAAGCTAGTATTACGGCTACTTAACAACTGATAAACATACTTATATTATATAATTATTTTTTGTATTATACATGTAATGGTTGAGATGTCGACTATTACACCAAGGGTTCCGTGTTCGATGCCCGGGCAGTACAAACTGAACATGGCTGTTTATTACTTAGGTAGCAATTTCTTCCAGGCAACCTCTGGATGAAAGAATAATGCGTAATGGTAAGCGGGCTAGTGCAAAACTTGTAAAAACGTTATTCTAAATAACTACACAGAATAAGAATGATAGAAACTAAAGATCAAACAGAAGATAAGTGATAGAAAAAAAGAACGAATAATATTGTATTTATTGATACCACCAGCCCTGAGCACACCCGCCCTCGATGCGAACGAGTGCAAACAACACCTACGGGGCGTGCGTGACGTCAGCTAACATGGTTACGGTTCGCAAAATAGCGGACACATTATTTCTCCCCAAACATATGTTAGGCTACCAAGCCACCCCGCAACGCTCCAAGCCGAGGTTTGAGTCCCACTCTGGGCCGCCCTTAGGCTCATTGTGTAAATGTGTAAGGCTGAGAGCCATCTGCGCTCGCCACGCGCCCCGTGAAGCTGTAAAGGCCATCTGCGCCCAACAGCAGCAGTCAGTATTTACACGTCCCCACCGAGGTAAGGTCCCCATAGGGTGTAAACGCCTTAGTCTTCCATGCGAGCCCAGTGCAGCTTGGCCGACTTCACGCACACTCTTAGAATTTCTTCGTAGGCGTGCACAGGTTCCCCCGCGATGTTTTCCTTCACCGTATGAGCGTCAGATAACACGTACTCTCTCTTTCTTCAATCTATCGCAGTCCACTGCTGGACATAAGTCTCATCCAAGGGAAAAACGTATATCATTTAAAAAATCGGAAAGACATTGGTACGTGGCGGGATTTGAACCTGCGCCCTTCAGATCCACGCCAATGAGCCACCGACGCTGTTTACAAGTCTTGACTCCCTTCAAGCTGTTTGTCCAGGTCTCTATTATCTCTCTCCCTCGTCTGGGGAGGGACAAACACACAAACGGTTCCGGTGTCCGCCGTAAGGTCGCCCGTGTGCCCACCCTTCGTTGTTCTCAGTGTTTGAATGATGAGCTTATACATAGTTTATACTTAACATTGCACTGCTTTCAAACTTATATATGGTAGGTGACATCGGTTGCAAAAATAAGGTTCATCATCAGCTCATTGAACGTCCCCACCGAGGGGCACGAGCCTACCCGTATAGGGCGATCAGGTCTTAGTCGTCCACGCGGGCCCAGTGCGGGTTTGACGACTTCACGCACAACCTTTGAATCTCTTCAGGCGTGCGCAGGTTTCTTTGCGATGTTTTCCTTCACCGGAAGAGCATCGGATAACGTAGATATAATTTCAAATAATTTTAAATGTTTGAACCTCAGCCCTCCCAGTAGGAGGGCAACAGTCCACACCACTGAGCCACCGACGCTCGTAAATAAATAAGGTTGTCATAAATGTAATTGCTGACCGTACTAGTCTCTCATGTAAATGAGTGATGTTGATTTACACGTCGATTGTCTTTCGTTATTTTTCGCACATCCCGACTGCTGTACCTTTTAAAATTAACCTGAGTATATGCATATGTGTTTGCTTTAGTGGTAACCAGCAGGAGGTATTTTTAAACGCACGATCCTCATTAGCTTATAATCATAAATTAAATATATTTACTTCAAAACTTTTTTCAAAAATATAGTAGTCGAAGTCACCTTTTAAGCATAGATAGATATGTATGTATTTACAAAAAAAGTACATAATTATATTTATCCGCTGTTTAGTAATATATAACAGGCTCATCCTGTTCTTATGAGAAATAAATATATTTAAACCCAATGCTTGGTTTGGGCCTGGATGGCGTTGTGTGATTGTCAGAGGATATTTATTAAATGATAACACCCTATTATAGGGTTCACTGCCGTACTGGGCCCGCGTGGATGACTAAGGCTACATCCTTTACGTGTGGGCTCGTGTCTCTCGGGGGGACGTTATGAGTTGATGATGATAGAGTGCATGCTTTGTTGCCACACACCAAGCAAGTTTTGATAGAATTGAAAAAGGTTTTGATTTATTGGTGGGTAGCATAGAAGTCAAGGCCACACAGAAGGCAAGAGATCTCGAGGCCGGTCACCCACTCGCTGGATTGACCTCATCAGAAAGACTACGCGGCTGACCGCAGTACAATGTACTCGCAACGCTATGAGTCGGCAAATGTGGAGAAACATCTCACGTCGTGCGGCTGCCCTGGAACCTAATGGTGACGGCGAGACGCAACCCCTTCCATCACCAGCCACGACCACTCTGTCAAGAGTGCACGATTAAGAAGAAGAAGAGCATAGAAGTAGAGACTTCCATACTAAGATTGTAGTCGAGACCGACTTAGCGTGCCCTACGCACGGAATCAACGTTCTTTTAGACAATCCGTTGATTTAACCTGCAATTTTGACGACCCATGTGGTATAATGGTTGAGACGTCGGTTACTACACCAAGGGTTCTGGGTTCGATCCCCGGGCAGAACAAGTATTTGTGAGCATGGACAAGTCTATTTGTATAAGTCTGGTTGTTTCTATGTACAATATGTGTG
Organism: Leucinodes orbonalis; assembly: GCA_019425675.1. NCBI lineage: Eukaryota > Metazoa > Arthropoda > Insecta > Lepidoptera > Crambidae > Leucinodes > Leucinodes orbonalis. The sequence goes on along the minus strand of PQWD01014547.1, from coordinate 26,950 downwards.
TAATTATACGTTGTTAACTGTCCATACTATGTAGCTTCATGCTTAAACATTATTCTGCCTATACAAAGATATTTTTTAAAAAATATTCCCATAATTTTAAAGTACCATACAGTTATAGTATTTAATTGGTACCTGTAACAACATTTCATACCAAGTAAGATATAAGAGGTTGCTCAGCAAGATTGTGTGCACTTTTATAAATTAACACGCCAATACAAAACAGAAATGCATCAATATCTCTCGCTCTTAATTGGATGTAAAGTCGTGTACACCGTGAGTGTAAAGTTTTGACCATTTGGTGTAGCGGTTGAGACGTCGACTACAAGGGTTCCGGCTTCGATCCCCGGGCAGTACAAACATTTGTGTGTAATGGTCTGGGTTTTTCTATGTATAATATGTATGTATTTACAAAAATACATACATAATACAGGCTTCACACTTAACTTGAGACTAGAAAACTAACATCATTTCAGACCTGAGAGAAACCCCCAGCATAGTTAATAACAAATATCCACTGACATTCACACAGCGCCAACTACACCCAAATTAAGTGAAACTTATATTACGGGTACTAAACAACTGATTAACATACTTCTATACATATTTTTTGTAAATACATGCTTATTATACATAAAAAACATCCAGACAAATACAAACAGATATCATTAATGCACAGAAATGTTTGTACTGTCCGGGGATCGAACCCGGAACCCATGGTGTACTTAATAGCTGACGTCTCTACCATTACACCGAGTGGGTCGTCGATCTTTTTGTCTTGACCAACAGCCTATTATAGTCTTGTTACATCTTTATATAAATCATCATCAGCTCATTAAACGTCCCAACCGAGGGGCACGAGCCTACCCGTATAGGGTGTATAGGCCTTAGTCGAATCGCGGGCCCAGTGGGAATAGACCGACTTCACGCATGCACCTTTAAATCTCTTCGCAGGCGTGCGCAGGTTCCCTCACCTTCACCGTAAGAGCGTTGGATAACGTACATATAATTCCGAAAATTCGAAAACATATAGGTACGTGGCGGGTTTTGAACCTCAGCAACAGTCCACACCATTGAGCCCACAGATTTCCCAATACAGGAGATGGGGCAAGCCGCGTTTTTAAGTGCGACAAATGTAAGCTCAACGAGCATACACTGGCTGCCAGTTTACGCTCTGTGAGACGAGTCAAGACGCACGAATATTAGAAGAAATTACCGTTTTTTCCCAAAATGCCATCCTGTGCAATTGTAACATGCCATCATCGCAATGAATCAGTAAATTTTCCAAAAAATATAATAACTTTTCACAGGTAAGAACGGAAAAGAAATTGCGACACTGGGACTGCCTATAAACTTGGCGGCTTGTCCAGTCTAATTGTATATTCGGATGTCTGTGATTGAGCCATATATAAAGGACTAAGAAAAACCATATGGGCGAGCCCTTTGCCGAGATCTTCAATCGACTATTCAATATGCAAGGCCGGGCATCGAAGGTGTTAATTATATTACAGCTTCGATCCCCAACACCCGACGACAACCAATTCAATGAATCCTCAATGAGAAGGCTCGATTAAAATATCCATGGGACCTCTCTTATAACCTGTAGGTGTAAAATTGTTTGCTACCTAATCATTTCAAAATATCGAAGTTTTTTTTATGTTACAAAGTGAACAGGACGGTCAGTACGCTCACCTGTTGGTAAGTGATATGCCTGACCATGACTAAGAGGTATTTAAGGAGACCAACAACTGATAGTTATAATTCGCCATTAATTCCGCACTGCATCCGTCACCTGAAACACATTTTTTAAAGAGTCACCACTACAGAGTTTCTTGCTGGATTCATTTCAGTAGATCACTACGGTCCGACCTAGTGGTAGGTTTCTTTGACATTTTAATAAGTGTTTAATATAAAGGGTCTGATTTATTGGTAGTCCACATCAGAATGTCTTCATTAACTTTTTTTGGTTGGTTTTGGTTAAAATTTCTTTATTGTGAATCACACAGAGAGATGTTTACAGTTAAATATAATAATATTAAAAACACTGTGTCCCGCCTCTTGGGCATACAAAGCAAATAGATATAGTCAAAAAACTACTCAAGGCAATGATGTAAAAAGTATAGATTCGTGATATGCTCACAAAACAATCGAAAAAAGTGTTCCGAATGCAGCGACAGCACACATATGTACACATATTTCGAATGCGTGTATGCTGTGTCAGCGTACATTTACCTAAACAAAAGAGAACAAATTGTATTCTCTTAAGCGGTTCGTTTGTAAGGCACGGACGACGTGTCTGAAACATTATTTGTTATTGTTTACGTTTATTTTATAGTTCAATATTTACAATTTCAAAATACAATATCCGTCAAAATGTTTCCACAATTCTACAAACAAATACATGTGAAACAATCTGGTGTAATGGTTATGAAGTTGATTATTATTACAGTAAGTGTTACGGGTTCGATTTAGTACAAACATTTGTGGGCATGACCATGTCTGTTTAAGTCCACCATGCCGCATTGGGCCCGCGTGGTGGGTTACAGACCATAATCCCCATGGCTATGCTGTGCAGGAAGGCCTGTGCCCTTCAGTGGGACGTTATAGGCTGATGATGACAACGAACTATCTGTTGTTGTATACTGGATCAGGTGTTTGGAATACTTTAAATATGATTCATTGTTTATCTAGAAAATGAATGCTCTTTTATTTTATTGATGGTTCCGTTTAAAATACTTATTGTGAATGTCACTTCTGATCAGAATGTGTGTCTTTCGTCTCTGTCGTCTCGAAATGACGTGATTTTTAACTGATGGAGAGTGACATAATATGCTACGTATTGTCGCTAATTAACCTTACACTTGTAAAATCAAGGGCGTAATAAAATACTTGGAGCATCTAGTTATTTTCAAAAGTGCGGACTATTTGTCACTAGCAGGAAAAACAAGCATCGTATATTTGTAAATGTGCACCCAACCACTTAAAGAATTGTTGATATTTGACATGAAACTTTTCGCAGATTTTAAGTTAGAAAGCTAAAAACCGATGGACAGAGTAAGAATATGAATATCTTATTTAAATAATATTTTGTTTTTATTGGCAATTTCTTGTTCTAAATCTGGGAAAAGGAACCGTGTTACCCTGATTTTTGTGGAAGCGAAGCCGCAGGCAAATAATAGTGAGATTATAATAAATATCCACTGACATTCACACAACGCCATCTAGCCCCAACTACTAACCAACGTTCTACTAAACAACGGGTATACATACATAGTTATGTATATTTTTTAAATACATAGATAATAATTATAAGAGAATATATCTTGTTTTGTGAGTCTTAATTAAATATTGTGGAACCCTAATAAGACATTAATTTCACGGGTGAATCGCTTCGCGTCGGCTCCAAACGGTCGATGTTTTGTCGCGTGCTCTGTGCCAGATATGTTACATGTACGGGCTATTTTATGTGCAGTTATATTGATGCTAGTATTAGGTAAGATTAATCACTTTTACTCACTTTTTACGTCACTCAACGCGCAATGGAGCGAGCTATGCTTGGGGTCATCCTTAGGGATAAGGTAAGAGAACTAAAGTTACCGACATAGCCCGCCGGATCAGCAAGTTGAAGTGGCAGTGGCTGGTCACGTATGTCGCAGAACCGATGGCCGTTGGAGCAGACGAGTTCTGGAGTAGAGACCGCGTCTTAGTAAGCGTAGCGTTCGCCCTTCGGCCCGATGGACCGACGATTTGCGAAAGGTGGTGGAGGCTGGATGAGGAAAGCGGAGGACCGGGATATCTGGCGTTAATTCGGGAAGACCTATGTCCAGCAGTGGACTGCGATAGGTTGAAGATCACTTTTAATCTCCGATCTGAAGGGGGCAGGTTCATTTGACCGCCACGTACCCATGTATTTTTGAATTTTTGGAATTATACTACGTTTATCCAACGCTCTTACGGTAAAGGAAAACGTGAGGAAACTTGCGTACGCCAACCCGCACCGGGCCCGCGTGGAAGGGTGTATAGGCTTGTGGCCTCCGTTGGGGCTGATGATGAATGTGCTGAGGATGAATAACTTTTTGCCTTCTACAGCCTGTGAATAATGTAATAGGTTAAATAAATTTTATGATGGCACAAATCACGTTCTGATAACACCATAGAGTTTATATTGTTTTTAGATTACGATGTGTACGAAGATTTCCTTGCCTTGGAGGATTTAAAATAAATTAACATAATGCCGACGATTTAAAATAAAATCTTCGTACTTCAAGCAAAGAACGCGTGTGGGAACAATAAGTACACTAACTCTATTCAGAAGGAAAAGATTGTCTTTTTGCAATAAGGCCGCTATTTGTAGCTAAAGTAGATATGACGTGTGTACGTGTACGTATGCATAACCGGTATGTGTGTGTGTGAGAAAAGAGTTTGATAGAGTTTGTGTTATTTGCATGTTTGTCTGGCCTATAAGCTAAGATAAATAATAAACTAATTTATCAGTTGTTGTAACAGAGACAAGCACACAAAGAGTGACACCAGTCTGCGACCAGGGTGTATCCGGAGAACTGCCGAGGGTAACATTGGAGAGAGTGCCCATTTCCCTTGGCTTGGAGTGCTCCGGGTACATTTGCGTAAGTATTTCAAAGGCATATTAGATGCTTTTCTTTTTCTTATTTTTCATAGAGAGAGTATGATATATAATTTTCTGACTGCGGGATTCATCCATCTTCGTGCGGTTTCCGGGACCTCTGGGTGCCAAATGAAAGGGCGATTAAAGTGGCCCAATATTGGTCGCGTTACCATATTGAACTTGTAAATCCATCAAGTTCACAAGTTTAAAGTCACAGCCAAGCTCAGAGTTTTTCTCCGGGATATAATCATAAAGGATATTATTCTAAAGAGGAATAATGTTACCGCCTTAGGTGACAGTGGAGTATTCATTGATATCACTGAACCGATGGCCGTTAGAGCAGACGATTCTGGAGTGGAGATTGCATCTTGGCAAGTGTAGCGTAGGACGCCCGGATCGAAAGAACGACCACTTGTGGAAGGTCCCTGGTGGGGTGGAATAAGGAAAGTGGAAGACCGAGATATCGGACGCAAAATGGGGACGACGCGCCCTGTAATATGTGCACATAAGGTTTTACCATAATAAGATTATAGCTTTTTACTGTCGTAAGATTCAATGGTATTTTCTTCCGCATATATTACATTAACAACCTATTATGAAAGTCTCGTGATAACAGGGATCTATCTATCTTTAAAAATAGCTTTCGGATACCAATGCCTGTATTTACGAAAATAAATAAATATAAAAATAAGTAAGTTGAATAAGACTGTTGTGTTTAATACTCAATACTCAATTTTTTATTGCATTCCATAGTATTTTCACGGTGGACTTACAAATAATAAAGGACCTTATGGACCCTGTCGGGCACAACAACAATGTAGGAGAGAGGAGGAGGCTGGATTCTGACAATACAATTTACTTTATCAATCTGTGTGTATATGTATATCTTTAAAATTGTAGCTTATATTTGTATACTATAATATGTATTTAAAATGTCGCTTATGTTATGTATTTAAAATGTCGATTAAGTTTATCATATTCGGCTAATATTTATCAGTTAGGTATTCTTTGATACTGTAATAGCTTTTTTCTATTAAAAAATGTTTGATGAGATGTTAGCCGTAATTGAGTATATTTCGAGCTTAAGTTGTGCCTATGTCAGTGAAGTGAGAGCGTCGGTGGCTCAGTGGAGTGGACTGTCGCCTTCCTACCGGGAGGGCTGAGGTTCAAATCCCGACACGTACCAATGTATTTTCGAATTTTCGAAAAATATATGTACGTTATCCGACGCTCTTACGGTGAAGGAAAACATCGTGAGGAAACCTTCATATACGCCTGCGAAGAGATTCAAAGGTTGTGTGTGAAGTCGTCCAATCCGCACTGGGCCCGCGTGGAAAACTAAGGCCTAATCACCTATACGGGTAGGCTCGTGCCCCTCGGTGGGGACGTTTAATGAGCTGATGATGATGATGATGATGATGTCAGTGAATTATGGTTGAATTGTGTGAATAATTTTTGAACCGCGAAATGTTTTTCTAACTATTTTTTCTTCTGCCACAGACCATGGGAACAGCCTAAAAGTCGCAGTAACCGGCCTAATCCTTGTCAAGAAGCAGTTCGCGATCGCGAACGCCGACGACGTCTCGAAGATACCAAAAGTTATATTCAAGTAAGATTTTTGCTTCTATCAAAATAGTTTCCCTGATTTCCTGAAGAAGATATTCATCATCAGCCTATAAGGGTACATTGCAGGGCACAGGCCTTTCCACACAGCTCTTCCATGGGAAGAATCATAACCCACCATGGGAGGCCAATGCAGATTGATGGGTGTTAAAGCCAGCTGTCCTAGGACTGCAGCTGGGAAAGATGGCTTAAAGTTCCCTCTGAACCACATAATCGTCTTTTTGTTTCGGACAATCAGGTGATTAAGTCTGCAATGTCCCAACCATACCATATAAAATTTTCCCTTTATTAAAGATAATGTGATTCTATAATAATCATTGCTCTCACACTTGACATCAACGTTCATTATGTTCATTTAAGAAATCTATTGTGTAAGTGGAATTCATGTTAAACATTTTTCGCTGTTCCGTTCATCTTTGCATGTTTGCTATTATTTGTTAAAAATGTTGTGTACAATCTTTAATTGGGGTATACATTTAAAATGTTATGTGTTATGCTGTATTACGGATGATTTTGTTTATATTCTGTTGTTGTACCCTATAAAATAAAATAAAATAAAATAAATACTAAGAATATCGAACAAAGGGACTTTAAGGCCCGTATTCTTAACGTTGATATTTACTTAAATTGAGTTAGAAAGGGATGCACTATTTATCGCATAGAGCGCTATCTCTTTCTAACTATATTTAAGTGAAGAAGCTTGAGTCTAGAGTACGAGCCTTACTGTGCGGTTTCTACACGGGGTTCGAGCCTACGATCTTTCGATCTAAAGCCATCGTTCACCGCACTAAACCACAAAAGTTGTTACCACTAAATGACAGAATATTAGTGGTAACAGCTTTTGTGGGGTTTTATTTGTGAGGACCTATAATTGGCTACCTGTTGTTATTTGTGTTTATTTTGTGTGATTCGTTGCTGTTGGTCCTCCTTTGAAATAAATAAATAAAATAAAATAAATATATATTTTCTTACGCATATTTACCGGTCTACAACCTAGATTTTTTAGCAGTGGGCCTTACAGAGTTAAGGCTAAGAATCTCTTTCCAGGCAGGACAGCAAAGCGATGTTCCTACCCAAACCTCGGGAGCCGTGGTATTGCAGGCTGAAAGACTACATCACCCACCCGGAGTACGAGTATGCTACGTACACCACCATCGCCCTGGTGGAACTTGACTTAGAAGACGGACCAGGTACCTTGGAGATCGATACTTTGATTGGTCAATCTTTAAAAATACTGTTTTATGATAACTAGTTCCCCGATGGCAAGTGATACGTCTGACCATGACAGGCGCAGTGTAAGTCAAAATTAATACTGTACCATGTTATTATTTTGCCAACACTGCTTTGTGCCCGTTACCCGAGTGGACAGAATTAAGGTCTTTCATACCCGGTAATTTTGCTAGTTACAGTGCCCTCATCCCGAAATATATAAATGAACAACATTCGTATGCAACGGAAAATTAATTTGGATCACGGATATACGGCACTGTGGAGTGTACTGTACTAGACGACTCAGTACCGAGTGTAACATCCGGTAAATTGCTTCTACACTACTTCTGGGTAATTTTTGAAACTCTTCTTTTGTTCTGTAATCCTCATTTTCAATTATTCCAAACAATTGGCTTCCAAAACTTTTGTTTTTTATTATCATTTCATAGTTAGGCAAATGAGCAGTCGGTTCACCTGATGGTAAGTGAAACCATCTTCGATGGATTCTGGAAACTTCGAAAGAGCAAGAAGTTTTAAGTTTTTAAAATGGTAGAGGCTTTTGGACAAAACGGGAAGGGGCAAAGGCAATTCCGGCTTCCGGCTACCTCACTTATTCGGCAAAATACAGCGCTTGCGTTGTTCAGCTCCGATTTTCGGTATCACTCCGGTCGAGCCGGGTCCACCGCGCCCAAGGACCTCACACACTTTTTAAAGTAGTTATTTCTATTTCAGTGCCTTTCCCCCCCGCGTGTTTGCCGGGGTATTCTTTCAACACGTCTAACCATCTCTACGCCCTTGGATATACGGATGGTAAGGGATTAATGATACATATCCACTGACATTCACACAGCGCCATCTAGCCCCAAGTTAAGCGTGAAGCCTGTAGTATGGGTATTATACAACTGGTAAATACATACATATTATACATAGAAAACACTCGGTTCAATACAAACAGACATGTCCACACAAATATGTGTACTGCCCGAAGATCGAACCCAGAACCCTTGCTGTTGTAGTCGACGTCTCGAAGTGATTATATGTGATAATACTATTTATAGCTAAAAAGGAGTAAGTAGTGCATGCATACTTTTGTATTCTATTCAACCTATCGCAGTCCATTGCTGGACATAGGCCTTCCCCCATTTTGCGCCAGATATCCCGGTCCTCCGCTTTTCTCATCCAACCTCCACCAGCGCCCTTTCGCAAGTCGTCGGTCCATCGGGCCGGAGGGCGTCCTACGCTACGCTTGCCGAGACGCAGTCTCCACTCCAGAACTCGTCTGCTCCAACGGCCATCGGTTCTGCGACATACATGACCAGCCCACTGCCATTTCAACTTGCTGATCCGGCGGGCTATGTCGGTCACTATAGTTCTCTTACGGATTCCTTTTGTATTATAATTTCAGAAAATAAGTTATTGGAGAAAACCATTTTCAAGCTGCAATACGTGAAAAAGTCTTTATGCAAAGAATACTTCGACAGAGCTGGGGTGAGTTATTTGTTTTGCTTCATTATTGTTTGTTTTAGCGTCTTTAGAATTATTACCACTGCTTGTTTTGTACGCGTAAATTAAGGAATGTCTTGTTCACACAGCTATCACAGAGTGAGTCGTCACCCACAAGTTTTCACTGCGCCTTCGCTGTCAACAACAAGAAGGATTGCCAGTTTGAGAACGGCATGGCTCTGGCTTCCAACTCCTCAGGGAAATGGATACTGGTAATCTTTGCATTATGGGCCGTCACATTGCTGTGCACAAACCTTCCTAGGGAGATTGCGGCCAAACGTAAGCCCACCTAGATTTAAAAAAAGGTCTACATTTAGGTTCTAAACGTATGCAGTTGACGCAGTGTTGAAGAAAAGAAAAGGTGATTGCTTCCACTTTTTGTAGTCAAAAGTTAAAAGTAACCTATTAGGGCCTAACTAAAATAATATATTGAGATCATTTTTCATCTAAATTAACCACGGAGACACAGTATATATGAGAATAATGCAGTGCCAGACATCGTCCCGTATAGGAGTGTTTTGCACTTTTGTCTTGCGGGATGAGGGCACTGTAGCTAGTAAATTACCGAGTATAAGATACCTAACATCTGTTGTCTCGGGTGACGGGCGCAGGTAGCGATGGCAGGAAATAATGACTTCTTACTGTTATTAATTCATCAACACTTCATTATGGTCAGCCGTTTTACTTACCACCAGGTGAGCTAACTGAGCGGAGCGCTCACTTCACGGGGGGTTCACTTTATGACAAATTATCTAGATCGAATTTCTTCTGATTAGATAGGCGTGTCCATCCAAGGTCCCGCCTGCAGCGCCCCTATAAGGTACATAGACCTTGTACCAGGTCTTCAGTGGATAGAGTCCGCCACAGACCTCCAGGAGATCAGCGATTTCCAGGACTACAGGCGCAGCATGGACTTTGAAGTTTTTCGTAGAAATTATACTTATGGTAAGTATCTATAAATATAATAAATAAATAGAAATATTCACTGACATTCACACAGCGCCATCTAGCCCCAAGTTAAGCGTGAAGATTGTATTATAGGTACTAAACAACGGATAAACATATTTTTTTTTGTCAATACACATATGATACATAGAAACACCCAGACCAATACAAACAGACATGTTCATGCCCAGAAATGTTTGTACTGTCCGGGGATCGAACCCGTGCCAAATGGCGTAGTAGCCAACGTCTCGACCATTACACCACATGGGTCGTCAAAAGTTTGAGTTGAAAAACATTTTTTATAGACAATCCCCTTCAACAAAAATTGGACCGCCCCCTTACACCACAGATGTACGGGCTGTATGGAGTGAATGTGGACTCTATTTGGCCCTATGTGATCGACCGAGTCGATGTAGACGCCATCGAAATCCGTAAGTGTAAGTAACCCTTACTTTAACTTCCTCTTTGGGATTTACCATAATCTGTGACTCTTTCAGGTGGGTTAGAGAGAGCAGTACTCATGCAAGGTTGGGGTAAATGAGTCATCAGTTCTGCGATAACGTGACCAACCCACTGCCACTTCAACTTGCTGATCCGGCGGACTTTAATACTCTTACAAAATATTTCTTTCATCATTTCTTATTTTATTCCTGAGAGAAACCCCTAGCATAGCTCGCTCCATGCCAGTCTCTCTTCAACCTGTTGCAGTCCACTCATGGTCATAAGTCTTCCCCATTCTGCGTCAGATATCCCGGTCCTCCGCTTTCCTCATACAGCCTCCACCAGCGACCTTTCGCAAGTCGTCGGTCCATCGGTCCAGGCGTTCTATGCTACGCTTGCCAAGACGCGGTCTCCACCCCAGAACTCGTCTTTAATTGAATTCAATGGTAAATCAAACCCGTAATGAAGTAGCTGACGTCTCAACCATTACACGTTGTCGTTAAGTGGTCACCTTTTGTTTGTTTGCTGATCCCTTCTTAATAATAATGTGCGTAATTTACTAGGTGGTAGACTCGATACTGAGTCGTCTAGCTAGGTACCACCGCAGTGCCAGTTATCGTTTCGTAAAATAGGAGGAGCACTTTTGTGTTTCGGGATGATGCCACTGTAGTTTGTGAAATTACTCGGTATAAGAGACATAACATCTGTGTCTCTGGTGTCGGGCGCAGTGCGGCATTGACGGAGAATAATAACTGTCTATAAGTTGTTGGTCTCCTTCAATGCCGCTCTGCCATGGTCACGCGTATCACTTACCATCAAGTGAGCATTTTGACCGCCTTGTACATAACAACATAAAACTTTTCCAGTTGACGAAATGTACGAAAAGGAACCGGGAGACTGTTCCCAGTACAAGAATCTGGTGTATCGGGATAAAACAAGAATAGTCCATAAATATCATAACGGAGGCAATGTTACGTACCGGGTTAGTATTATCAATATATTTTTTTTATTTTGAAGTCCTGTAATCACGCTGTGTACATTTGTGTACACTAATGGTCTACAGACTAGGACTCCAGTTCCGCTTATTTCAAAATAAGCAAGTTGAAGTGGCAGTGGGCAAGGCAGACAGTGCGAAGTACCGATGGCTGATAGGGCGGAAATGTTCTCGAGTGGCGTCTACGTGACGGGAAACGAAGCGTAGGCCGACCCCCAACCGATGGACGAGGGTTAAGGTGGCGGGTAGTAGATGGATGTCTCACGATCGGTCCGCGTAGGAATCATTAGGGGAGGCCTTCGTTCAGCAGTGGACTTATTAGGTTGTAATGATGATGATATGTCTCAACAGTAAAATGTTGCAGTTAAGATTATAGTTACCGCAATACACAATTTATAGTATGATTGTAAAGTGTCGTAATGTCGTAAATTAGTGGAATTGGCGAACTATTATTTTATGTGTTACATAAAGAAATAAAATAAATAAATATCCACTCACATTCACACACTCCATCTAGCCCCAAGTTAAACGTGAAGCTTGTATTATGGGTACTAAACAACGGATAAACATACTTATATATATATTTTTTTGTTAATACATACATAATGGTCTGGGTGTTTTCTATTTATAATACATAGAAAACACCCAGACCATTACAAACAGACATGTTCATGTGCACAAATGTTTCTACTGCCCTGGCATCGAACCCGGAACCCTTGGTGTTGCAGTCGACCTCTCAACCACGACACCAAATGGGTACATGCGTCGGTGGCTTATTGATGTGGACTGTTCGCCATGCGATCTGCATGGTGCAGGTTCAAACCCCGCCACGTACCAATGTGTTTTTTAATTTTCGAAATTATCTGTACGTAATTCGAGGCTCCTATGGTGAAGGAAAACATCACGAGGAAACGTAACCTACGAAGATTCAAAGGTTGAGCGCGAAATCGGCCGCACTACACTGGGCCCGCGTGGACGACTAAGGCCTAATCACGAGCTGATGATGATGTTATAAATAATCAATAAGCCAACCTACAATGTACAACAAGCATATGAGGCTCTTCGCCCGATGGACCGACGACTTGCGAAAGGTCTCTGGTGGAGGCTGGATGAGAAAAGAGGAGGACCGGGATATCTGACGCAAAATTGAGGAGAACTTTGTCCAGAAGTGGACTGCGATAGGTTGAAGTGAGAAAGAGGAAGAGATGTGTATGTACTTATAATGAAATCATTTCCAGTTATCTGTTTACGATCTAATGATGTGGGATTACACTTGCGTGAAAAATAAAGGTAAGCCATAGGTACTATCAAGTACTTTAAAAATATGTATCTCTAGTTCTCAATAATTATTATTAAAATAAAATAAAAAAGTGTTTAGTAGCTTTCACTGAGCCGACTTGCCGACTGAAAATGGAGGTTATTAATTTTTTTTGAATTGATTAGTAGGCAAATGATTGTCTAAACGGTTCAACTGATGATAATAATTATAATCAATTATTGATAAAGGATATCCAGCAGTAGACTAGTTTTAGAGTGGAGACCGCGTCTCGGCAAGCGTAGCATAGGACGCCCCCCGGACCGATGGACCGACGACTTGCAAAAGGTCGCTGGTGGAGGCTGGATGAGGAAAGCGAAGGACCGGGATATCTAGCGCTAAATAGGGGAGACTGATGTCCAGCAGAGAACTGCCATAGGTTGAAGAGAGAGATTGATTGGCACCCTATAGACCTTTAACTCCGGAGACGAGGAGAAGAAACAAGTGCGTTAGGCTAAGGTTAGGAACCTTAAAAAGAGGGAATGACTTCACTCTAGTCAAGCGGGTCAGTCATGAATCTAACACACTTTTGTTTGTGTGCGTGCGTACGTGTGTGCGTTTAACACAATTACGCTTTGATTCCTCAACACACAGTTTTTTGTGTGTGTTTGTGAATGTGTGCGTATGTGCGTGTTGTGCGTTTAACACAATTACGCTTTCATTTCTCAACACACAGTAAACCGTTTTTCAGTTAAAATCCCTTAAACGGAGACCTGTCCAACTATGGTATCGGTATTCGATAGAACCTATGGAAACCTTTGCCCACCGCGGGCCGGAGACACCAGAGACAATCCTGAAGCACCAAGTCAAGGAACAGCGGATACCTGTACCGCAAACAATGAGGAGTGATGATGCTTGGGTGCCGGGTATTGTTTTATACCGTTGATATTCTGTATATATAAAGGTAGATACGCCACCCGTGCCTCCAAAACGAACCGCTAAAGAGAATACAGTTGTATATTCTTTGTTTAGGTAAATGTTCGAAACATGTATATGTAGCACACAATACATAACGCAATCGGAAAGTAGTAGATTATAAGAAATATTTCTAAATTATGGTGGAGGATTGTTGGGTATCTAAGAATGTTGTTTATAGTTACAAGGTATATTATGTAACGTATGTATGACGGCTGTTGCGCCAGTCGAATAAACGAGTCACAACGTAGCGGTTTATTTTGCTGTCGCTGAATTTGGAACACTTTTTCCATTATTTGTGAGCATATCACGAATCTATACTTTTTACATCATTGTTTATTAAATAGGAAATTAGTTACACAGATCAATGTCAGAAACATATTATAAACAATTTTACAAGTGGTTGACTCGGTACTGAGTCGTCTAGGTTGGTACCACCGCAGTGCTAGACAGACAGAGACTGCATAGTGAAATACATGAAGTCACTTTATGCGATTATACTAGTTTGGTTGGAACATTGCAGGCAGTACCTTGATTGTCTGTAAGGCAGGGATTTGAACCCGGAATCCTTAAGGTCATAAATTTCTCAACCATTACATAATAATCTGATAAGCAATCTGCAATAAGCAGATTAAGAGTCAGCCCCAATAGCATCCTAAAGACATTGACAGACCGACTCACGTCGCTGATGTGGCAGTACTTTGTGAGAAGGGTACGTACCCCTTCCCGTAAATAAATGTAAAATAAATTAAAATGTTTAGTACATTAATAATTTTAAGTAACTTCTAACCCATATGGATGTATTAAGTTGTCCGAAATAAACGTCTATTACTATTATAACAAGGGTTTTGGCGATAAAGCCAAAGAATTTCAGAATTCGTATTTATATCGACAATAAGAACATATTACATATTTACATTTCTCTGAAAAAAAGTAACGAATAATCTTTTACAGGTCCTAAACTAATGCCGAAATACATCAAAGACGAAGCAGCACATAACTTCCGCAACTTAAACATCCTCATTTGGTTCAGTTATAAAGACGAAGCAACAATGGATTTGGAAGTATACGGAACAGCTCGTCCCCACTGGTACCATCCCCACCCCAGAACACCAACTACCACAGAAGTAACCAGCTCTACCAGTTCTCAAACTACTCGTATACCACGACCGCTTCGTCAAATACCAAATCGTTTGCTATCAAATTTTGACAGTTCTCATACAGAAATCCACGATATATCTTTATATGAAGAATCAGAACGTCCATATAAACTAACTACAGTTAATCCGAATAAGTTTACTTCTGCATCAAAAACTTCCAACAAATCTTCCAGTGAAAAAGCCAGGCTTGATTTGTATATAAACAGAAATAACAGGCGACTTAAAGAATCACTTAATGTTTCGCAAATAAAAGCAAGTGATAAAAGTCTTGGAAATGTCAGGACATTGAATCCGTTTCGACTGCAAAAGGCGATGTTACGACATGCTGAAAGGTTGGCACAGAAAAGAAGAATTTAATGACAATAGTAACCTGTTATTACTCAAAATAAAATGTCTACTTCTTAACGAAGGCTTCCCCTAATGATTTCCACGCGCACCGATTGTTAGCAGTTGACATCCATCTGCTACCCACCACTTTAACCAGATTATCAATCCATCTATTTGGATGTAGGCCTACGCTTCGTTTCCCGTTACGTGGACTCCACTCGAAAACCTTTCTACCCCATCGGCCTAAGTGGCGTGCACTCCATATAATTATGCAAATAAGCAGTGCATACCTGACAACCCAGAAAATCTCCAAAATACTGAATGGTTCCCACTTATTCGCCGATATTACGCTACAGATTTGAAACCATAGGCGACTTGCTTTCACCAAAGCTGTTTAGTATTTTAGTAAAGTAAAGTAAAATTTATTCAGAGAACAATTACAACATTCATGTTAAACAAAATTAAATCAACAATTTTAAATTTATGTAATTGCACTGAATGGAAGCCTACTCAGCGTAGTCAGAACAACCACAGGATGTCCTGACGCTGGTCTTCCGTAGACACCGTTGATGAGATAAGAGGAGCCACTACGCCGCGTTCACCAATACAATGGTCGTATATAAAAAAGATACAGATATATAAAATAATATATATTAATAAATAAATAATAATATATTTTTTTTCAATTGTATTTTTGTATATGTTTTGACTTTCATAAGTGCTTTTTGTAAGCCTTATTTGAATAAATGGATTGTCACTTTAAGTTTAACAACAGCGACAATTTGACAAAAATAACAATTATTTATTGCTTTTGCGATTACTGTCACTCACTTTGCATACACTCGTTCGGTATTCTTTAAAAATGATCTTGCACTTATTCACGATTGTAAGTCTTGGAATACTTCTTACCAAACTGTTTCCTAGGGATGAGCGCTGTCGTCTGAGATTCAGGTTAGTTATTAACCTAGTTCAGACGCAGATGAATAATCAGATTAGTTAGTTGTATTTACATATAATAATCTATTTTGTGAATTTAGATTGTAATTGCATATGTATTAGTAACTTTATGTTTAGAATTCTACTCATGCATGCATGCAATTTCTGTGCATGCCACTGATCGGTCATCGGTTCTACGCAATAGTACCCTGTCCTCTGCTACTTCCTTGCTAATCGTACGTGTTATGTTTGTCACTCTAGTACCTTTACGAAAGTCTCTGCTTAGGTGGGTATATGATATTTTATGTGTATTTTGGTTTGTTCATCCTCAATGCTAAGTTTGAGCGTCATTCGGGAGTCCGGTCACGTACTGCGCAGGTCATTAGATTCGACTCCCGGCCTTATACGAATGTTTTAACAAGCGCAGATCCTATCTCTTGGACTCGTTTGTTATAATTATTTTAAATACTTCTTTTTGTCGAATTATGTTGACTCTCGCAGTGTTGTAGAGTAATATGTTTTACCTCGATACATGACACAGCAAAAACCAGTAAAGGATGGGTGTAAATAACCTAGGTAATTTCCCCTATCATCATCATCAGCTCATTAAACGTCCCCATCGAGGGGCACGAGCCTACCCGTATAGGGTGATTAGGCCTTAGTCGTCCACGCGGGCCCAGTGCGGATTGGACGACTTCACACACAACCTTCGAACCACTGAGCCGCCGACGCTCCAATTAATTAATCCTCCAAGTAATTTCCCCTATAAATCACGAAAAATAAAATGATTGCACAGAGCCTTACTGCTACATTTGTTCAAAACTAGAATACCGACTCTGTGCGTTTTGCATGATATATCTTGCTTTTGATAAATATTTTTGTTTTTGTTTATAGTTTGAAATAGGATATTTATGGGAATTTTCTCAAAAATTGATAAGTAGCTTTAACATTTTCTCCCAACACTTTATCCTTTACATATATGATTTAACATATTGTAAACAGTAACATATATAAATAAAAGTGTTGGTCCAGTGCGCTCGTATGTTACACATATGTTTACGTAAAGGTCAAACCGCACTAGCGAGTGCAGCGAAGAGGCGCTGCATGTCAGTGGAGCGGCACGGTAAGAAAAGTATTCTATTGTTTCGAATGAATTAAAACGTACTACAGCGTCGTGTTAAAGATAAAACAGGCAAAGAGTTACACAGAAGAGCATTTTAATGATTCAGGATTGTATAAACTGTATGACAAAGAAAGGTATTATGTAATTCGTGTTCAATTAGAATCGCGACTTTCAACTGCAAAAATATAAAACGCATGGATTCAATATAATAACTACCTAGTTACCCTACCTACTTCTCTCCGCCAATTTTTGGGTGGTACTGTCAGTGTAAAGTAAGTGCACGAGTGGGATGTTGTGCACATGTAGCTGCAGTTCTTTGGTATTAAGAATACAGTAGGTACATGGAAGAGAAAAAAGTCAACAATCACTTACAATGACTACATCGTAGACGCCGCTACGTTAGTGGTCTGATGATAATGGCGGCGAAAACTCGAGTTAATTATTTTTACTATTTTCATTCCTAATTAACGATAATCTAACTTTTTCAGATATTATTATTAACTTAATGATATTATTAAACTTGACCATTTTTTGTTTCAAACATAATAAATTATTTGACTTTATTTCGCTTGTTTCTTACATACAATTACCCTTAGTTGGTAAATATATGAATAAAAATCCAAAACTGTTCAGGGAAAAATATACCTATGTTATTGACACCCATCCTTTTATCATTATCGGTAATTTTACTAGCTACAGTTCCCTAATCCCGAAACACAAGTGCAAAGCATTTCTATTTTACGGGACGATATCTGGCATTGCGGTGGTACTTACCTAGACGACTCAGTACCGAGTCTACCACCTAGTTAATTAATTAGGCTGGTAAAAGATCTGTCGGTGCGTTTGGCTGAGGCTACAGGGGACTCCAGAGCTGGCAGCTCCTTGGTCCTGGCGGCTCCTGCTTTTGGTCAAGAATAAGCATTGCTATTCAGCGCGGGAATGCTGCCAGTGTTTTGGGAGCCCTGCCTCAGTCAGACGCACTTTTCGATTTGAACATAATGTTACGAGCTGGGGGTTCCGGATAAATTATTGCCAAACACGAAGAATAACACGGTAACACACTTTACTAATTAACCAATATAATCACACACAACACTAATTACACTTACACTCGTACTAATTATTCANTTGGTATTTAGGATACAGTAGGTACATGGAAGAGAAAAAGTCAAACGATCACTTACAATGACTACATCGTAGACGCCGCTACGTTAGTGGTCTGATGATAATGGCGGCGAAAACTCGAGTTAATTATTTTTTACTATTTTCATTCCTAATTAACGATAATCTAACTTTTTTCAGTATATTATTTATTAACTTAATGATATTATTAAACTTGACCATTTTTTGTTTCAAACATAATAAATTATTTGACTTTATTTCGCTTGTTTCTTACATACAATTACCCTTAGTTGGTAAATATATGAATAAAAATCCAAAACTGTTCAGGGAAAAATATACCTATGTTATTGACACCCATCCTTTTATCATTATCGGTAATTTTACTAGCTACAGTTCCCTAATCCCGAAACACAAGTGCAAAGCATTTCTATTTTACGGGACGATATCTGGCATTGCGGTGGTACTTACCTAGACGACTCAGTACCGAGTCTACCACCTAGTTAATTAATTAGGCTGGTAAAAGATCTGTCGGTGCGTTTGGCTGAGGCTACAGGGGACTCCAGAGCTGGCAGCTCCTTGGTCCTGGCGGCTCCTGCTCCTTGGTTTAAGAATAATCATTGCTATTCAGCGCGGGAATGCTGCCAGTGTTTTGGGAGCCCTGCCTCAGTCAGACGCACTTTTCGATTTTGTTACATAATATATTATATATTTGAAATTTCATTTAGTATTTAACTTTTTAATTATAAATATAACTGAAAATACAAATTTAAATAAATACTTGTATTTCATATTATGTATGTTTTAGTAATAAATTAAATTATTTATAAAATATATTTGGCTGGTTAATTTATATTTAAAACTAAGAAGAATTTATAGTACTTTACTTTTAATTTCACCAGCGAAATTACCGGGTATGAGAGACTTAACATCTGTTGTCTCCGATGACGGGCGCAGTGCGGTATTGATGGGGATAATAACTGTTGGTTTCCTTGAATGGCGCTCTGTCATGGTCAGTCATATCACTTACCATCATGTGAACGTTCTGATCGTCATGTTCACTTAGTAACATAAAACCTTACCTCAGATGCACAGGGTGATTTCAAATATTCTGTAAGCCAAACATTATTACTTGAAATGTCAGTAAAATTTAATGCGAAACGCAATCAGGTAAGCCGCTAACAAGGAGCAATAGTTAGACGCAATCTAGAACTAGTCAAATCACAAGTTATCTCTATTCAAATTAATCCTATAGAGATCTGAACGATCAAACATTATTCCTTTATTTAGTAGACTGCGATTAGTTTAGGCTGATTTAAAATTATGCTAAGCTTTGAGTACAAGCAGGGCAATGAAATAAAATCAATGGAAAATGTTGATATCCAGCAAATTGCTATAAGAAATCGTGATTTTCAAATTAGTGACGAGAAATTTTTTTTTCATACTTAGTATTAAAGCAAACAATATCTATTAAATAATTAGTTACAAAAATACTCCTCCTTCTCAATATTACTTCGCCTTTTATGGTGCAAAAATGCTAATATATCATTATCATCATCATCATCAGCTCATTAAACGTCCCCACCGAGGGACACGATCCTACCCGCGGATTGGACGACTTCACGGTGCGCGGGTTTCCTTACGATGTTTTCCTTCACCATAAGAGCGTCGGATAACGAACATGTTTTCGAAAATTCGAAAATACATCGGTACGTGTCTGGATTTGAACCTCAGCCCTCCCGGTAGGAAGGCGACAGTCCACACCACTGAGCCACCGACGCTCCACAATAAAAAATAAATAAAAATAACTTCAGAACTTGTAAACAAGTCTATTCACAACATTGTTTCTTACAATAATAAATAGACCAAAGGGAGAAAGTGGTCGCACGGGACTCGAACCGGCAGATCGTATCTGTATTATTGTTTATCACTTGTTACCAATCCATGGGTACAAGGTTGCGTTTAGTTTACTTTCAATAACTACTACTCAATGTATATCCATAGCATAATGCCCATTTGGTGTAACGGTTGAGACGTCGGCTACTACGCCTAGGGTAGGGTACATACATATTATACATAGAAAACACCCAGACCAATACAAACAGACATGGTCATGTACACAAAATGTTTGTACTGCCCGGGGATCGAACCCGGAACCGTTGGTGTAAGAGCCGACGGTCTCAACCATAGATTTCCCAATACAGGAGATGGGGCAAGCCGCGTTTTTAAGTGCGACAAATGTAAGCTTAACGAGCATACACTGGCTGCCAGTTTACGCTCTGTGAGACGAGTCAAGACGCACGAATATTAGAAGAAATTACCGTTTTTGCCCAAAATGCCATCCTGTGCAATTGTAACATGCCATCATCGCAATGAATCAGTAAATTTACCAAGAAATATAATAACTTTTCACAGGTAAGAACCAAAAAGAAATTGCGACACTGGGACTGCCTTATAAACTTGGCGGCTTGTCCAGTCTAATGTATATTCGGATGTCTGTGGTCTCAACCATTACACCAAAAGGAACGTTTAAAATATAGAAAATATTTCGTGAAAGCGTGCTCGCGAATCCGTCATTCGATTGAGCGGTTTTCATTACAACGGCTTTTCGCAAGGACGTACCACTACCCAAACATACGTTAGGCTGCCAAGCCCCTCTGCAACGCCCTAAGCCGAGGTTCGAGTCCCACTCTGGGCCGCCCTTAGGCCTGTTGTGTAAATGTTTAAGGCTGAAAGCCATCTGCGCTCGTCACGCGCCCGGGGAAGCTGTAAACCCCATCTGCGTCTAACAGTAGCAGTCAGTTCGATAAGAAAGGCTTACCCACTTTATATTTTTTTCGCAGCAGTGTGCGCCGTGACAATGGCATTCGAAACCACATATAATTACCTACTTTTTATCAAAAGCATTGTCTTATTCGCTAACTTCATCAACAATAAACGCCCCCCCCCCCCACCCCCGACCGAGGGGCACGAGCCTACCCGTTTGTGTTCAGGCCTTAGTCGTCCACGTGGGCCCAGTGCGGATTGGACGACTTCACGCACAACCTTTGAATCTCTTCGCAGGCGTGCGCAGGTTTATTCACGATGTTTTCCTTCTTCGTAAGAGCGTCGTATAACGAACATATAATTTCGAAAACACATTGGTACGTGTCGGGATTTGAACCTCAACCCTCCCGGTCGGAGGGCCACAGTCCACACCATTGAGCCACCGACGCTCCATAAAGTTCCATTCGCTAACTTATTTCATAAAAAACATTGTCCACTAGATAAATAGGTCGCCCATACAAAAGGCTATCGATATATTTCATAGCCTTTCTCATGCAGTATTTCTGAGTCGTTGGAGAACAAACAGACAAGTTCAAAGAGCACGCCGCGGGATAAATCAAAATAAATAGGAGAGCACGATGTAGGGAGTCCATGCTTCTAGGGTTTGTATGTAGGATTAAAATTATGTGTCACTATGTTCTGGCAGATTGGCTTCACCGATTTTAATTAAATGAGATCGAACGGGATTACCTTGTATGTAGTATAGTACCTTGTACATATGGATGGTAAAAATTGACGTGTCGTTATATTCTTACAAAATGGCTTGAGTGATTTTAATTGGGTCAGATCAAAGTGAAATCGAAATTCATATAACATTAAAACAACAGATTATGTAGAAAAAAAGAAAGAAAACCATTTAAGACACAGGTTACAGGTTTATGAGAGTCATAGTGATTTGCATATGATATAATTATTATTATTAAAAAATAATACTCAAATGTTGAGAGACCAAAGAAAAAAATGAATCAGATTTGGTCAAATGGGCCTAGTCTCAGCATAAGCTAACGTGACAATGATCTTATCATGGAAGCGCTTGTATTCTGCTGAGGCCAGGGGGTTACCGCCATCTCTTAAAACAGTGCTACAATAATATTATTTCGTCTTTTATGGTACAAAAATGCTGACGTATCATTATAATAATACTGTTTTAACAGATTATGGTTACCCCCCTGGATTATGGCGTCACTAACCTACTGTATGGAAAGATTTTTCTAAAATAAATTATTATTAATATAAATGTCCCAATATGATTGTAACGTGTGGTCTCCAACCGACCGTATCGATGACATGTTTACGAGGGATCGTCCCGTGACGTCACCACACGCCGCGCAGGAATGACCCGACACTGAGCGACCGAACACTGATTTCTTTTTTTGCCATAAATTTACTGTACAGTCAGCACTGTCTGAACGCTCACCTGATTTAATATGCCAAACCATGACAGAGTAGTATTGAAGGAGACCAACAAACGGATAGACAGTTATTATCCTCCATCAATGACCCCGCACTGCACCCTTCTCCCGAGACAACAAATGTTAGATCTCTTATACCGGTAATTTCACTAGCTACAGTGCCCTCATCCTGAAATACTAAAGTGAATAGCACTCCTGTTTCACGGGACGATATCTGGCACTGCGATGGTACCTAGACTACTAGAATCATTATAATCCAAATTAATAGATTTTTGTGAAAGCCTTCGATTCGATCGAGACTTGCTGTACTTCAAGCCCTCCAACGGTGTCATATAGATTACCGCTATATCGAAGTATTGAGAAGTTTGTACGAGAGCGCCACTATGTCAGTCCGAGTACATGAAGAGCTTACACAACCTATCCAATTGCACCGAGGAGTAAGACAGGGAGACGTTATATCTCCGAAACTGTTCACAGCTGCGTTGGAAGATATGTTTAAGTTGCTCGATTGGAAAGGACTTGGCATCAACGTTAATGGCGAGTACATCACTCATCTTCGGTTTGCCGATGATATAGTAGTCATGGCAGAATCCATGGAGGATTTAGATCAAACTTAGATAACGAGAAACCTCCTTATCCTTAGGAAATTAAATGGTTAGTTACGGCTAATTTGCCAAAAGAATGAGCTAAAATGAGACTTCAAACCCAAATTTTTAATATACTTAACCATCAAATCGACAAACCTTAACATGGTCCTTAACAAAAATATGAATGCATACATATTACAAAGTCCTTTCTCCCAAACATTTTCGACCACCACAAAGATAAATCACACTTCGGTTATAATGGACAAATTAACATAATACTGATGCATATTAAGGATGTGTAAAGTCGTTTTTGAGGAATAAATTGTAACGTGATTATTAAAGGCAAGCTCCGCTTCTATGCACCATTGTCCTTGAGCGTGCGTTTCCATTGCCCTTAACTATAAAAAATATAATTAAAATTATCTTCAATCGTAGTCCACTTCTGGACAGAAGTCTACCCTATTCTACGTCAGATACCCTGTATTTCCGTTTTTCTACACTTACACAGTCAAGTCATTGGTCCCTCAGTCTGTGCGTGCTGCGTTTGCCGAGACGCGGTCTCCACTCCAGAACTCGTCTGCTCCAACGACCATCGGCTCAACATACATGACCTTAGCTTTAACTTGCTGGCTATGTTAATAAGTTAGTTAATTCTACACAGTAACATATATTAGTATGTTTATCAGTAGTTTAGTACCCGTAATTTAATACAAGTTTCACGCTTAACTTGGGGCTAGATGGCGCTGTGTGAATGTCAGTGGATAATTTTATATAATGCGCTATGTGATATCGTCCTCCACGTGTAAGTTATACAAAGATTAAACTTTTGCAAAAGGCCCTCTGTGCTGTTGGCTTCGGCCCTATACATGCTTTAAATAGGACCGGGCTGCTATTTGGCTGTTACTAACTAAGGAACCTGATAAATAAATATCCACTGACATTCACACAGCGCCCAACTAAGCATTAGCCTGTAATATGGATTCTAAACGATGAATGAACATACTTATAAACGTTTTTTTTTTGTAAATACATAGAAAACACCCAGATCAAAACAAACATACATGTTCATGCACACAAATGTTTGTGCTGCCCGGGGATCGAACCCGGATCCTCGGTGTAACAACCGCCGTCTCAACCATTACGCCAGATGGGTCGTCATCATAATACCTATCAGTATTTTTTTTATAATATATTTTTCTAATAAGAAATACAATCATATTTTTCCCGTACCGTACAACAATGCAACCGCGCCCCACCCAATCGTAACTAATACGTTTGACACGTAATACTTCCTGTGGCTCTGTTACCCTTTTATTTATTCAGTCCCAACCTCTCGGCGTCTGTACATGATCTACGATATCATAATTAACTGATACAATAGGCGGAGGCCGTAGTCTTATTGAATTTAATACTAGCGGTTATTGTACCGCCACTATGGTATTGCTTCGGATGAAGTATTGAGTGGAGTTTTTAATGGGCTTGTAATTTACAATTTGGTGTTTCGGTTTTTTGTATGTTTTTTTAGATTATGTAATAAGGTATTCACGATGTAATAAATATATCGCCGTGTGGGGACGCCAGAATAAAATACATGTGTCCCCACCCAATTCCTCCCGAGGGTGTCGTAGGAGCCGACTAAGGAATCTTATACCGGATGGTGGGCAGCAGCGCCATCCTGCGTACTGGTTCACACTGCGGTCACCAACACGCCTGCCCAGCGTGGTGACTACGGGCATACACCCCCCATGAGCAGAAGATGTAATAAATAAATAACTGTTACCTATATGCTTAATATTTGTTTACTTTATATACATATAAGCCCTCCGGCCCGATAGATCTTTACACAACCTGGCCGTCTTCAAGGCAAGAGTGAATAGGCTGTTTCTAGACGGGTATGATCCATCCTAGGCCGCATCATCACTTACCATCAGGTGAGATGGTGGTTTTTTTTTGAATTGATTTTGTTGTTGGCCGCAGATGGCCTTAACGACGTCACCGGATGAAAATGGCGAGCCTAGCTCCGGTCGCGGCACGAGACCGCTTACGGATACCTATCGAAGTAGGAGAAGAAGGACGGTCACTAAGGGCGCCCACTAGGGCTCGAACCTCGACGCCGTCCCTCGGACGAGGGTGAGATGGTGGTCAAATGTCTGCCTATAAATGAAAAAAAATACGTTAAATGAACACAGGTTTTACGCTTTACACAGGCATCACTACAGCGCCGATATTCTAACAAGCCCAGCACAGAAATTACATCACGATTAATGTATATTCCCATTACAAGTACCTGACGCAGAATGGGGGAGACATATGTCCAGCAGTGGACTGCGACAGGTTGAAGAGAAAGGCGTTTTCATATTTATAATATTAGTATATATTTTAATGTATAATTTATATGATTTTCAGGTCTAATCCTTATCAGTTGAAAACTTCAGTCCGAACCAGCGGTGCTTCATTTGACATTCATAAATGTTCTATAACGACCTAAATTGAATAAGCTTTTTTGAATTATAAAATTCAACAAACAATAATGACCTGTCCATAACGGAACTTTACCTTCGTATCACTAAGCACCTGTAAGTGGATACCGTAACTTATGGTTGTAGATAACGCTTACCCGTCCACGTATTACGATAATGAGCGTGGTGCTATCCCACGCGTGGGCGACTTGATCTATTGCAGCTGATTATGTACAAAAAGTCCCACGCACACTAAAGGAGATGTTACCTGTTGAATGGCGAGTTGCTAAATTTTTTATTTGAGAAGCAGTGGAATCAAGTCTCATATTTGGTTTGTTATCTCTTTTATTGAAAGAAAGAAAAAGAAAGAAAAAAATCTTTATTCAAATAAATCTGTTACAGATTCGGAATAAGTAGGATCTTCGAGAAGAGCCGGCAAGAAACTCGATAACACTCTTTTTAAACTTTTTATATCAGCGGTTACATAGTTCTGTCATGTACCTACACATTACAAAAATTTATTGATTGGTTTAACATCTTGTTCGCATTTTTCAAAATATAATGTTGGAAAATTTGGCTAGATGGGGTTTTTGGGTGGTCAGGACATTGATTGCCTTTGTGGTTCGGCCCAAACGATGGCCCATCTGACATCGTGCCCGGCGTGCCTTTCCAGCTGCACGCGGGAGGACCTAATGACAGCATCGGATAATGCTGTCACTGTGGCTGCTTTATGGCCGCTAAAATTTGAATGTGTGTTCTCCTTCGACACGCTAAGAAGAAACTATAGTGTCCCAATGCAGGAATATGCCTTCCCACGCATCATGGATTATTTTATCTTACAAGTTTGCAAATACGGGTCAGGATGCTCATCTCATGGTAAATGATACGCTTGACTATGACAGAGAGGCAATGACGGAGACTAACAACTGAAAAAATTAAGGCAAGATGATGAATATGTATACCCGTGTCCTGCACAAAATGAACAGCGTGGTCAGGACGCTCATCTGATGGTGAGTATTACACCATGACAGAAAAGCTTTGATGGAGACCAAAAACTGATAGACAGTTATTACTCTCCGTCAATGCCGTGCGCCCGTCACCCGAGACAACAGATGTTAGGTCTCTTATACCCGGTAATTTTACTAGCTTCAGTGCCCTCATCCCGAAGCACAGAATTCCATAACACTTCTATTTCACGGGACGATACCTGTCACTGCGGTGGTACCTACCTAGAGGACTCAGTACCGAGTCTACCACCTAGTATAAATCAAGGTACATAGGATATCATTAACACCTAGGCTGTCAATGTTATCCTATGTTCCTTGGAAAAGGCTACTGATCTTTCAAAAAGATATTTTTATCTTAAGATATTTGAATGAATATTAGGAGAAGCCACTTATCTAGTTAAATGCTAGCTAGAACTGGACGTGAACCT
>PQWD01014546.1:0-22972 GCA_019425675.1 Leucinodes orbonalis | reverse complement strand
GTTGAAGGCTTCATGTTGTCAGTAAGTCAGTCGAAAGAAATAAGATAACACAGATGAAAACAGTATTTGTATCTTTAAAATATGAAAAGATAATCTTTATTATAATCAAATAAATTTACTTCAAATAGACTCTGAGCATTGGCCATTGTTATTTCATCTGCGTTAAAAGCCTACACAGAATTAGATGAGTAAAATCAACAGCTATTTTCGTGTAAGAATGGAGAACAAAGAAAAACTGTATACTCAAGGAGTGATGCGTCAAAAATTATGTGACCGAGTTAGAGAGGCGAGTTGCGTCGTGCTCTGGCCGAGGCGCCTCTATTTGTATCATTTTGCTTGTTTCGGTAACACCAATTGCTCATCAAACCGTTTAGTATTGTACGAGTAGGTATGTACTTCAATTTATAAAAAAAATATTTTAAAATCTACCACTAATTCTAGGTTTTCCCTATTTTTCACCATACATTCCGGTCCTCCGCTTTTCCATTCTAGCCTCTACCAGTAATTTTAAACGTTTTACGCTACGCGTGTCAAGCTATCTTCAAGAGGTAACGGCCTTGCGACATATGTGGCCGGTCTTGTGGCCAGCTATTTGAGTGGATATCTTTGATAAATAAAACTATACCATTTTATGTACCGCACTGTAAAAAATATGATACCATAATTGATACCACATTTTAGACATTTTTACTTACTATCGCCATGTATAGGCACAATCTCAATCAATAAGGTTCAGTATAATAGGTAATTTAATTATTTACAAATCCGTAATACCAACAATATATTCGCATCAAGTGCATAAAGTCTCCTGTAGTGTATAATATACCAGCCGGTTATCCAAGCGCAAAGAAATACCGATACGATTTTATTAGA
The DNA here is from genome assembly GCA_019425675.1 of Leucinodes orbonalis. Lineage (NCBI taxonomy): Eukaryota > Metazoa > Arthropoda > Insecta > Lepidoptera > Crambidae > Leucinodes > Leucinodes orbonalis. The sequence continues at coordinate 22,099 of PQWD01014546.1, read as the reverse complement.
GTCGAGCTGGTCTGCGCGCGGCACGACCCCTAATAAAATAAGCCGAGGTAACGGTGTGTTTGCGCTGACGCCCCCGAGATGACTGATAGGGCACGTGCGCCCGCCCCGTTCTTATAAACTAGCTAAACCACCTACCCGGTAAGTGTGTGCAGAATTTTGGCACTTTTTAATTCGGTTGTATATGAACTGCCTTTGACGGTTCGTTGTTGGACTCAGCTGGACATCAGAATTAACTTTTTTGCTATATTTCCTACGTTTTGCTGTAGGGTTGGCTTGCTGAGGGTTAGATTTAATGAAAAAGCGAGGCCACCCGTTTATACTCTGTAAAATTAAGTTTAATAAGTTTTAAAACACGTTTTTAATCATATATTTTAAAGAATAACAACAAATTTAAAAGACGCATGCAGTTTCATTTTCATCAATTAAAAAAAATTGGAATAAATCGACCCATGCAGTGTTATGTTTAGAAGTCGGCTGCCATAAACGTAATTTCATGTTCGAGTTTTTTGAGAAATAAGCGGCTACGGACCAGCGTACTTCTAATCAATCTTTTAAACAGGTTGTGTATGAAAGCCTGACAAAACTCAACCTAAGAATATTAATGTTCTTGCCCAAGGATATTTTATTTACTTAATCTTCATAACGAAAACATAATGGGTTCAATTTTATTTATCATAAAATAAAGCTATCAAAAGTAGTTTATACTCACTATTTTACTGTCAAAGTCTTGCACTTCGAGTTACGAACGCGATGTGATGGAAAAAGTGTATATAAATGAGTATGATAGTTACTTAAGTAGATATCATAACTTACCAGTGATGTAGATTTTAAAATATTGTCTATACGAAATTACGAGGGTTGTTAGTCATTATATGACTTTTTGAATTGTACGAAGGTCTAACTTCGTACAATTTGAAAATGCACGTATTAATAACTTGATCAATGTTTATAGTTCAAATTGTTTGATAATTTTTGAAAACTACGTCTTCCCTTCTCCCCAAATTGAGTTCTTACTGTCTTTCAGTTAAGGAATGGTCATTTGACCAACTCCCAGTAAAGCCCCGCCTGATGAATTATTGTTGAACTGCCTTGGTGGCAGTGGGCGCATTCGGGTTTGAATCTTGCGGGGAAATATTACTTTGAGCGATATTTCCCAGTTTGGTCAGGGCTTTGCCGGCTGAATCACCTGATTGTCAGGTAAGAAAGAAGATTCCGTGCTTAAGAGGGCACGTCAAGCCGTTGGTCCCAGCTACAATCGTCGTATGGTAGTTGTTAAACACCAACCCATAGATTTTGACGACCCATTTCTTGTAGCGGTTAAGACGTCGGCTGCTACACCAAGGGTTCCGGTTTCGATCCCCGGGCAGTACAAACATTTATGTGCATACGTCTGTTTGCAATAGTCTGGGTATTTTCTATGTATAATATGTATGTATTTACAAAAAGTATGTGTATCCGTTGTTTAGTACCCATAATATAGGATATATATTTATAGCATGCTCTGTGGTCTTCAGTCGGCCGTGATCGGATGATGAGTAATTAACCGTTTTTCTACTTTTATTTTTCGCAAACATTAAATGATTTTTAACAACTTGTAATGTTTTATTTATTTTTTAAACAATATACGCCAGAGAGTATCCAAAAATACGCGAAAGAGTATGCATTTACTACATATATAACTCGGTTAGTCGTGTGTAAAGTGTGGGTGGAGTTTTATTTGTGTCCGATGTCTTTTTGTGCAAAAAGATGTGTCTGCATGCATCGTTGCATCGTAGCAGGTCACGTATCGGTGTCGCTGTCGCCGGTGTCAGGTGTTGTATATAGGATTTGTTTGCAGTTGTTTATGTGACTTTCGAACTCGAGGGTACATACAACATATATTTAGACTAGAACGTAAGTTAACTTTACTTATCTAATGCATTTTTAGAAAAGTTTGCATATGCATTTTGTTATTGAATATACTTAACAGTATGAGCGTCGGTGGCTCATTGGTGTGGACAGTTACCTTTCAATCTAACGGGTGCAGGTACGAATCCCGCCACGTACCAATTTCTTTTTGATTTTTTGAACTTATATGTACGATTTTCCGACGCTATTACGGTGAAGGAAAACATCAAAGTCGGTGATGGAAAGTAAGGCAATCCGCACTAGAACCGCGTGGTCGAATAAGGCTTTTACGGCCCTATAAGAGTAGGTTCGTGCCTCGAGAGGCACAGGTCCTCACCGAGGTAAGGACGTATAATGAGCTGATGATGATGATACTAAACAATTGTACGAAATAAATACTGCCGACTAAATAATACGACTCACTCTTCAATGGCCTAATGTTAGGTATTCACAGCTGCAGACGATCAAACAAAAACTTGTTTGCATTATTCTTATGTGCTGAATGTGTCTTGACTTTTACAAATTTACCCGTCACTTTTTGAACCACATTTATTACAAAAATATACTACTGAATTTGGAAATGACGACGCTTGAAATTAAGAAATCGGCTACACTATAATGAGAAATAGTTCAGCATACATCATTGCTGTCACAGCAACCAGATCGAACTATACACTTTGTAGTTTATTGAGAACAGACGCCGCAGCGGTACCTGAGTGCCACAGCTCATATTTCCTCCATTTATCGTACTTTTCTTTGTTTCAAAATAACTTTAGTTTGTGATTAAAGATGTAACGCTTTAATATATTATTATTAGACAAGGACAACTTTCTCAACTACTTTAACATTTTGTTTTCTTTTTAAATTAGTTTTTAACCTCCGGAGTAGTATATAATCAACAGTCACAATAGATTTTCTATTCTATAAACTGACATTTGAATAAACTTATAATTGACAGTTAAATTAACAAATTTGGTAACTAAAATTATATAGTATCGTCAAAGTGAAAAGTGCTCTCCTCTTTCCTAAAGTTACTGTGTCCGACAGAGTCCATATACCTATATAAATAAAATTGACAACCTATAACCATTGTTGAAAAGCAATAAATGATTGATTGATTGATTGAATATCCTTTAATGGGCTCAACAAAACTCACCCGAAACATATCCACACGCAAAAGGCTATCGGCCATCTTAACCGAGTCATCAGTGCATCAGTCAAAGGGCCGATCTACATTTATTTTCCCGTTCCTTCACTCGACAATCTTCTGCGCACATCTATTCTTAGCATTTTGTGACCTGCCCACTGCCACCCTAATTTGCTCATCATGCGGGCATTTTGTTGGTTGCTTATTGATTACGGGTGTTATGTCTTAGTTACATATTAAATCAATAATCAAACCGCATAAGTTGCTCGCAGTACGCCTTCCTATTTTAATGCGCTGATATTTCTTAGGAATTTAAATAATATAATAGCTGGCAACTAGCGCGCACGCTCCATAACTCATAGCCGGTTTGTGTATAAATCACTAGTTTAATATCATTAAGCCTCTGCGCCTAAAGTATGCTTTAAAACTTTGCAGTTTTAATTCGCCTGTAAGAGATTTTAATTTAGCAGGAAACTGCTTCTTCGAACTTGTTGTAATGTATTTTCGTATATTAACAAAACACTGACATTCGAGACAAGTACAGGAGCAAATTAACTGAAGCAACTTTATTATGGTATTTATTAGGTAGTACTTAGTTACACTACGTTATTATTTATCGAAACTTCAAAGAACTGTGACAAGATTTAAAAAAAATCTATGTTTAGTGAGAATTATGGGAAAATAAGAAGAATTATTTATAATCGCTTTAACAGAGAAATGGCGAGATAAAAGCGCATAATTAATTTGAGCGGCTGCGAACTCCTGAAAGTATTTGTACTGTCTAAATATGCTAAGCCACTATTCCATACCAACTTTTTATGAATATGCGTACCTTATTTAATTAAACTTTTGCTCGACTTCGTTTATTTTCACCGTGAATTTTAACGACTTTAGCTTAACGGTTACTGGGCGTTTATGTTGAGATTGTGTTGAGTTCATAAAACTACTCGATATTGATTTCATAATGGCATTCACTAACATACATTGGTATGTATATTTAATTACTTCTTTCCTTACTTAATCAGATTATTCAAGTCCAATGTTGGACTATAAATAAAATCCTCTACATTGCCACATTGCCATATAGCCTCAAATCGAGCATTTATCCTGTAATATGGATACTAAACAATGTATACACACTTCTATATGTTTTGTATACATACATATACAATTTGTACATAGAAAACGCCAGACCAATACAAATAAATGTTCATGCACCCCAATGTACTGCCCGGGATCGAACCCGGAACCCTTGTGTAATAGCGACATCTCAACCATTACACAACATGAGTCGTTAAATTAGTAAGAGATTGGCCATACTCTCCATACTTGGCAAGCGGGTTGATGATAGCAGGACTTCTAAATGATTCGTTGAATGAAAAAGCATTTTTATCCACTCTGCTGATGTTTTAACCCTATGGCGAAATGTTATTTTATTCTAAGGTTGATTTAATTTTAAGAAAATAAAAAAGAAATAACACAGCGCATAAATAATACGGTTGAAAATTTTTATAACAGGAGTGGAGTGTTTTAGTCTTTTAATTGTGGACAGTTGCAAAAAACATTAAATTGTGCCTTGACTGATAAGCTTTTAACTCATCATCATCAGCCAATTATACGTCCCCACTGAGGGGCACGAGCTACCCGTAACCATACCCATTATATACCCATACCATATATAGGTACCACCGACGCTCTACTATTAAGTATGAGAATAATAGCAACCATTACTTCAATTCATCCATATGAAAATAATTACCGCCTTCATTTATATCACATTGAAAGAGATAGAAGATCAACACACATTGGGGCAAATATCGTCAGTACACGTTCTAAATAGTAAACCACAATAATGTTAAACGATAAGTCCCCTCCATAGCTTTCAGGATAATTCCGAGCCTCACGAGGAATTGATTCGACAAGTTAACGGCTCATTCAAAAGTCATAAACTTGCCGGCGTCTCACTGCTTAATATAGCCGCGTGGCAAGAAACAATTAGACGGGTACAATCATCCTAGAGTGTTCACGGGCCTGCCATAGAAGCAATTTAATTTTGGATGCGGTAGACGAGTACGTACAAAAAAGATCATCATCATCAATCAGCCGTTAGAGCGTCGGATAACGTAATATATTTCGAAAATTCGAAAACACATTGGTACGTGTCGGGATTTGAACTCAGCCCTCCGTAGGAAGGCGACAGTCCACACTATTGAGCCACCGACGCTCAATCACAAAAAGATAACAGAAACAACTTTTAGGATATAGGAACAAAAGTACATTGTTGTTTTTTATATTTCATACAAATTTATTGAATTATATTGAAGTATTTCAGGTAAAATTTTCTATTAGCTGTTGCTCGCTAATAGTTGAGTTTAGTGAGATGTTAGTACCTACACCTGTAATTGATAGCCTGTCCTAAACTTATATCATAACTTAAGCTTCTAGCTTGTTATTCATACAATTGAACATCAATGTACGAGTTAGTTTAGTTTTGTGATTTTGATGCTATTTCATAAACTGATTTACTAAAAAAGTATAATATAAGACAATAAAACTTACTTGTAAAAAATACGTACAATTTAGAGCTCGATTAAGGATAAATATATTTGAAAACGCTTCTCATTGTATAAGTAGGTATATTTTAAGATTACGTTAGATTACAATTACCCTGCATGTCTGTCCTATTGCCTGAACTTTATTGAGAAATAGCTGACAATAATAAACTTTTATTTCCACATGGATCAAGTCGTGGGCACAGCTAGTGTAGTTATTATTACTAGTAATTAAAGTTCACTCCAATTTAAACACTACGAAACACTTCCGGCTACAATTAAACCAATTATGTGTACATTTGACTTAATTTGCCACATCCAATTCGTTTCGCACATCCCACATCCAGGTGCGGCGACGTGTCGAATGGCGTGTAATATGGTGGATATAAATCGTGGAGACACCGTGACGAGAGCCGAGCGCACTTACACACGGAATGAAAGACATCCCGCGACTCAAGCGCGACAAAATCCCTTTTAATTGTCGCACCCGAAGTAGGTACGACACCATATTATCTTATACGAGATGTCGTGACCAAACCATTTCAATATCAATTAACCTATTACATTTCCAACTTTAAACGAGTGCTTTTATGAGCAATTTGTATTTAAAAGTGTTTCAGGGCTATAACCCGGGATAACGGGACTTGCACAATATTCAAATGAAATTGCATCTTTGCCAAAACTAGCGAGAGAATGGCGTCGCAAACATTAATTAAAATAGAATTTCTGACCCTCCTTGTGTCGTGGCGGCTCTTTTGTTTTTATAGGTTGTTGAATAAGCGTTAACTAAAGTAATTCCGGCAGGTACGACGTAGATCTAGTTTAGTTTCCCTTTTTGCCCTTCTTCGGACGCGAACTTGTTGGTTTAACAGTTTTAGTGAATTCATTCACGATTAATGTTTGTAGTTCGTGTCTCTTAACACATACATATATATATATATATATATATATATATTGTAAAGAAAATACAGTGCAGTATTTATGTTAGTGTTTTTGTCCGATTTCTAAACGTGTAGTGTACCATAAACAGCCAGCTTATTTAATCTGTTCTTTAGTTTTTGGTCAAGTAAAATGGAGATTGAATTGAATTACAAGGAAATCGTTTAAAGAACATTTAAGTAATTATAAAAGATAAATTGTGAACTTTATATGTCGTTTCTTTGTTTACAGGTGAGTATTTGGCATATAGTTTGTTCAGTGTTTAAATTGTATGTAAATTTGTTAAAAAATTAAAAAAACTTTGTTTACAGAGCAACACATATGTTTAATTTATTCACAATTAGAAATAAATAAGCTTATAAAACGACATATTTGTTTATTAGAAGCTTAATATAACATTGGATGATGGAGAAACTGCGTTTCACATTTACCATAATTCCAGGAAGTGATGTTAAAACAAACGTATTCGGTATAACTTCAATAGCCACGAGTGAAAACAAAGTTTATGCGGTACCAGACGAGCTTCAATCTATTTCATTTCACAAAGAACTAGTAAAAACACCGGTTTTTACGAAGATAAAAAACAGCATAAAGAAAAGACATCAGACTCGGAAAGTATGGATTACAATGACAGAAGAACTTAAGAAAACATATTTGGATGAAGAGGGTAATTTGCAATTGGAGGATCAGTACTTAGAGGAAATAGAAGAGAATCAAAAAGTAATACCACATGACAGGGAGACAGTGGTATTAGGAAAAATGTTGGAAAAACTACTTCAAAATACACAAGAATCCAAACAACCTAACTTAAAAAACATGGCAGAGAAGTTTGTGATTGAAAGATTTACAAGTAAAAATTCAAATGCAAACCAGTGGATGGATACTTTTGAAAAAGAATGTTTACGCTTCAATGTGGTAGAGGATAACCAAAAAATTGAAATTCTTAGATTATTCATGGATAAGAGTTGTGTAGATTGGTATAGTTCTATGATAATTAAATTAACCATAAATGCAGAATGGTCACTGTGGAAAAAAAGGTTTTGTGAATCATTTACAAACAAAGGTTGGAACCAAATCACTTTTGCATTATTTTTTAAATACAAAGATGGATTGTTAATAGATTATGCCATAAGGAAGGAAAAACTTCTACTTGAAATGAGAAATTCAATTGATACAGGCACCCTAATAGATCTCATTGCAGCTGGTTTGCCAGACTATGTCCTTAACAGGATTGATAGAGAGATGTTAAATGAAACGGTGGATCTTTTTAATGAACTGAGAAAATTGGAATATTTAATGCATAAAAATAATTATTTCAGTATAAAAAAAAATTTGAACTTAAGAGGGAATACTAGGTCTGATGAAAAAAAACCATGTAAAATTTGTGAAAAGTTAAATAAAGGAATACGTTACCACCCTGAGTCAACTTGTTGGTTTAACACTATACATGATAATAAAATAAAAGAAAAATACATAAAACATGTAAATAATTCAGTGATAGAAGCGGAATTACAGGAAACTGAACAAAAAAACTAATAGTGACACCATTAATAAAAATTAAATTACTGATAAATGATATGTTAGAACTTTATGGAGTATATGACTCTGGTTCAAATGTTTCACTGATTAATTCAAACTTTGTAAGAATAAATGGCAAAAGAAACATAATGAATGAAGCAAGTTTAGTGACTATTAATGGTGTCAAAAAGACAAGTGGATTAATAAATTTAAAAATAAAAATACTAGAAATTGAGGAGCATGCTGAGGTTTACATTATAGATGAGCAACATTTTAAATATGATTTTTTGATTGGATTAGATATGATAAAAAAGTTCAAATTGATACAAAATGAAGATTTGATCATCACCCAAAAGGAAATACATAATCAAGAAAAATATCAAAATATCACTAAGAATATTGAAATGAGTATTGAAAAAGACAGAATGGATTACAAAAATAAACAAAAAGAATGCATGATTAATTTTAATGAGCATTTAAAGGAAGAAGAATTTGATGCTCGAATAAATCATTTAAATGAGTACCAGAAATCAGAAATAAATAAATTAATTAGGGTATACGATTCGATTTTTGCTAAGAACAAATATGATGTTGGAATGGTTAAAGGATATGAGGCCAAAATAGATCTATTAATAGACAAATATTGCAGTAAACGTCCCTACAGATGCACTGTAGACGATAAAAAAGAAATTGAAGAACAGATTGGAAAGTTATTAGATAGTAGACTAATCGAGGAATCTTATAGTCCTTTTGCTGCACCTGTTACGCTAGCATTTAAAAAGGAAGAAAATAAAAGGTCCCGTTTGTGTATTGATTTTAGGGATTTAAACAAAATAGTGGTACCAGAAGCACAACCATTTCCAATAATAGAAGATTTAATAACAAAGACGAGGAACTGCAAATTTTACTCTACTCTCGATATAAATTCAGCATTTTGGTCTATACCTTTACGAGTAGAAGACAGACATAAAACAGGATTTGTAACGCAGGAAGGGCATTTTCAATGGACATGTCTTCCATTCGGTTTAAAAACGTCACCAGCCATCTTCCAGAGGATTTTGAGTAATATACTAAGAAAGTATAAACTTACCGATTTCACTGTAAATTACATAGATGACATTTTGATCTTCTCAGAATCATTTGATCAACATATACAACACCTTACACAACTACTAGAAGCAATAAAAACAGAAGGATTCAGATTGAAATTTAAAAAATGCACATTTGCATCTGATTGTGTAAAATATCTTGGCCACATCATTCAAAATAATTCCATAAAGCCTGTAAAAGATAATCTGATTTCTATAAAAAATTTCCCTACTCCAAAAACACAGAAAAACGTAAGACAGTTTCTAGGGAAAATAAATTTTTATAATGAATATATACCAAGGAGTGCCATAATACTAGATCCATTACATAATTTACTTAGGAAAAACCAACCATTTATTTGGTCAGACCAATGTCAAAAATCATTTGAGAAAATAAAAGATCTCTTATGCTCTAAACCGATACTAGAGATATTTGATAGAAATTTACCAATTAACATCTACACGGATGCTTCTATTGAGGGTATCGGAGCAATTTTAAAACAAACCCAAATAAATGGACAAGAAAAACCAGTTGCTTATTTTTCAAAGAAACTTAATGCAGCCCAAAAGAAAAAAAAGGCAATATATTTAGAGTGTTTGGCTATAAAAGAAGCAGTGCAATACTGGCAGTATTGGCTTATAGGAAAATATTTTACAGTTTATTCAGACCACAAGCCCCTAGAAAACATGAATTTGAAATCAAGAACGGATGAGGAACTTGGTGACTTGACTTATTATCTATCACAATATCATTTTAATATAAAATATGCACCAGGAAAACTAAATGTAGAAGCAGATTGTCTTAGTAGAAATCCAGTATTAGAATCAAATGAAAATATAGAAAACCAGTTAAAGATTGTAAATTTGGTTAACTTACAAGATATTTTAAGTGACCAAAACAATAATGAAGAATTAATAAGGAATCAGGAACAAGTGATTAATAAACAAAAATATATACTACAAGAAAATTAGAAACAAAGAAAAAATAATTTTATCTGAAGAATTTAGTATTAATTTATTGAAAAGAATACATGAAAGTTTTTGCCATATTGGAATAAAACAAATGCAGAAGACAGTTGGGCAATATTATATAGCAAGAAATTTAACAGAGAATATTAAAGAAGTATGCAGACAGTGTGAGATTTGTATTAAAAATAAATCAAGAGGACAGTACAAATATGGATTTATGTCTCATCTGGGTCCAGCTACAAGACCATTTGAAATAGTTTCCATAGATACAATAGGTGGATTTGGAGGATCAAGATCCACAAAAAAATATTTGCACTTATTGGTGGACCACTTCACTAGATATGCATACATCTTAACTTCCAAAACACAAGTAGCAAATGATTTCATTAAATTACTTACAAACATAACAGAAGCAGAAGAAGTTGGCATATTACTTACTGATCAGTATCCAGGAATTAATTCAAAAGAACTTAAAGCATTTTTGAAAGAAAAACAAATTACTTTGGTATTTACTGCAGTGAATGCACCATTTTCAAATGGTCTGAATGAGCGGCTAAACCAAACTTTAGTTAATAAAATTCGGTGTAAGATCAATGAAAAAGAAAATAAAAAAGCATGGACGACAATAGCTCATGAATGTGTTCTCAAATATAATGAAACATTTCACTCAGTAACAGGTTTTTCACCAAGTTACCTATTGCATGGAAAAGATGTTTCGATATTACCCAAGGAGTTGAAGGAAAAGAAAACACATAATGATTTAGTTCAAGATAGGATAACAGCACTTCAGAATACAATAAAATCACACAATTACAATAAAGCTCTATTTGATAAAAGTAGAAAATTTCATGAATTCAATGTTGGAGATATGGTTTATGTGGAAAATGGAAACAGATTAAATAGGAAAAAACTTGAAGAACTGAAAATTGGACCTTACAAGATTATTGAAAGAATTTCAAAATCCATATATAGAATTGATACAGGACATAAGAAAACAGAGTCAAATTTTTTTCATATAACCAAACTTATTCCTGTACCCAACATGCAAGAGGACGGAGAATGAGTATCCAAATGCTATGAGTAAATTGAAATAGAAGACGTTGTGTATTTAAGAAAATTTATATGGGTAAATTTTCTTTCCTGTGGGGGGGAGATGTAAAGAAAATACAGTGCAGTATTTATGTTAGTGTTTTTGTCCGATTTCTAAACGTGTAGTGTACCATAAACAGCCAGCTTATTTAATCTGTTCTTTAGTTTTTGGTCAAGTAAAATGGAGATTGAATTGAATTACAAGGAAATCGTTTAAAGAACATTTAAGTAATTATAAAAGATAAATTGTGAACTTTATATGTCGTTTCTTTGTTTACAGGTGAGTATTTGGCATATAGTTTGTTCAGTGTTTAAATTGTATGTAAATTTGTTAAAAAATTAAAAAAACTTTGTTTACAGAGCAACACATATGTTTAATTTATTCACAATTAGAAATAAATAAGCTTATATTATATTATATATATATATAATATATATATTATAATTATATATATATTATATATATATATAACTTTATTGTAATATACACGTATATCCCATAAATGTATTTTAAAAGTTAACCCTGATCACTTCGGTTTTGTACCATTTCACTACGCGAGTCATATTTTTTTCTCGGCTCTGTTGGCAGATGCAAGCAAAATGTCTTAATTTTCCATACAAACAGGCTCCTTCAGTATTTTTTATACGTCCATGAATTAGATACAATTATTAAATATACAATGAAGTGTTCAGCTTGATTTCAATTTCGTCTAGCTAAAGGTATTTTGAGCGTCGGTGGTCTATTGGTGATTTGGAGGGCGCAGGTTCAAATCCTGCAATATATTTTTATATTTAAATATATGTACGTTTATCCAACGCTCTAACGGTGAATGAAAACCGCGCACACCTGCGAATAGATACAAGGGTTGTGCATAAAGTCGGCCAATGTGAACTGGTTCCGCGTGAAGACTAAGCCTATAAATATTTTACGGGTAGGCTCAATATACTATTAAAAAATAAAATAGACAATCAATCAGTGCCGAAGGAACTTCACGAAATTGAAATAACTTTTGATAACTATTTTAGTGCCTATTAAAGTTAAAACTTAAAGAATGCAAACGTTTTTACCTTACGATGTCTTGACATTCCATTTAAGTCTTCATGTAGTAGGCTATGAAAATTAAAATTAACGTTTGAGCTCATTATTCAGCTTCTAAATATTAAAATTAACAAATTATTTTTGTTTCAAACTACTCGATCACACTTGGTAAAGTGCAAATAGTCTTTAAAGTCTCCATTTAGAAAATAGCTTAACGAGAAACTTTATCCTTGTAAACTTGGCGGTCACGGAGTAATGTGTTGTTTTGCACAAGTGCCTATTAAAATAATAGTTCGTAAGACAAAATGATAAAAAAACTACTATACCTTTAAAGAAAGTTATCACAACTATGTTTACAGTACTTTACTAGCGGGTTTTCGTGTGTAAATCGGGATGACATGGTTCCTGACCACATAAGTTTGCCCTGTGAAAAGATATCAGATCTCATATTAAACCTAAGCTTCTGAATCTACATGGTTAGCTCTATCAAACTTCATCATCGTCAGCCCATAAACGTCCCCACGAGGGCTCGAGCCTATACGAATCACGAAATTTACTGTGACCGGCTGAAGCGGAACACGCTACCTGTAAAGGTAGATTAGGCTAAGTCGTGGCGTGAGCCAGTGTGGATTGACAGACTAACGCACAACTCATGAATCTTTTCGTAGTCGGGCGCAGGTTTCCTCACGATGTTTCCTTCGCCGTAAGGACTAGCCCAAGTCACAGGCCCTCCATTCAACATAAACATATATCCAGTATATAGTCTACCAAAAAATGATACTAGTTTGCCGATTCCTGAAAAAAAATTGTACAAGACTTTTAATCTTTCATAATATTAGTATCGATTCATGTTTTATTTATTTATTTATACGAAATTTTTGTGGACTTGATTTCATTCATGGTGATATATTTTTCGATTGAAACGCATGTTATTTTATTTATATATTGAGAGATTCATTATAACAATAAAATCGACCTTATCCAATCCATTGATTACACCACATGAGTCCTCAAACATCATCATCATCATGGTATGAAAAATTGGGACAACAATAAAGGTTTAATCTTATTTTGTAATCAATTAAATAGATCTCATCGGAGATAAGGTAACCTAGTTCAATTCAAACATAGAATGTAAATTCTAAGATACACGTATAGTCCTATTTCCAGTTCTTAGCTTAATGGAGTCTATGAATGGACTGATATAAGAAAAGGGTCCCTTTATGTGTACAACTTCTCATAGTGTTTCATTAGTAATGACTATCCTGCTTACATCTATCTAATCTATTTGATGAACTAGCTCGGTTTAAAATTGAAGTCTTTTATTCAATACTCGTACGTAGAATTACTTTAGAATCATCTAATTAAAACTGGTTATTGAATATTAATACTTCGACTTCGACTTCGGCTTAGTTAATTTCATATTCGTAAACTATTTATTAAAAAAAATGTACCTACAATATATCGCATCAATTAAAAAAAAAAGAAAAATATAAAAAAATGTACTAAATACGATAAATTTGTTTTAATATTCTCACTGTATTTATTATAGTTATGTATACAAGAATACTACGATTTAAACGTTTTACACATTTTATGTATTTATTCATGGCATACACAATAAGTAGTAATAACTTAAAACTAGGTTAATACTAAAACTGTATACACAGCATTTTGTTTAATTATGAAATGATTATTTTTTTTATGTTTTTGTACATATAACCAATCGCGATGGCATAAACTTCAATACCTCTTCAGTTGCAGATTATATATCAAACTACCGATAGGTGTATAGGTAATATAAATAAAACAGTATCAAATACGTGCTTAATGAAATTACTACAGTGAGTTAGTTGCAAAACATAATTAAGCATGTGAATTTCAATCAACTTTGAGGCGTTACTGATATCAGAACAAGCTTACATACATAACAGGGAGCTCCACATTGAACCTTCAATCATTCAATGTCCGGCTTAAATTTAAATTGCCGCTGATCAACTAATCAATTTAGCGTATTACCCGGCCAGTGGTCTGACCAATTTGTATTTAGCTNTTATGTAAAATTGTTTAAAATGTAACAAGTGTTCTAACTTATGAAATAAACTTATTATAGACTATATTAGCAGTGGACTGCGATACTTTGAAGAAAAAAGACAGTAATGTTTTAAATTTATGCGATTCACAAAAAGCAATATATATATGTATACACTACATTATATATATATATATATATATAATGTTGTGATAGCCGTAATAATTTCACTGCCGATATATTCCAGTTACATAATTCGTATTTACTGCTGTTTTCGAAGCGACCGTATACCGGTAAATTAGGGATCATTAATATTATAATTAATGCCCATTGAAATTGTTCACAGTGCAATGCAATTAGCTCGTAAGTCGTGACGTAATTGTTACAACACTGCACTTTTTACAATGATGTAAAAAAGTATATTCGTGACATGCAGCGACAGCACACATACACATATTTCGAATGAGCGTACATTTACCTAAACAAAAAGCGTACAAACTGTACTGTCTTTGGCGGTTCGTTTTTGAGGCACGAGTGGCGTATCTACCTTTATATAAACAGAATATCATTGACGTTTTAGGTGTTCAAAATTGTAATAGAATATTTTTTAAATTAAACCTAATTTTTTATATTACACCTGATGGTAAGTGATACGCCCAACCACGACGGAGTAACATTGAAGTAAAATTAGCAACTGATATAAAATTTTATTTATCTAAAACTAATTATGTGTGTACCTATAATTTTGTATTTTGGTTGTGTACGGTCAATAATTTTTTTTCTTTCTTTCTTCCTGATAGACAGTAATTATTCTTCTTCAATGCCACTCTGCGCCCGTCACCCGAGACAAGAGATGTGAGAAATTTCACAAGCTACAGTGCCCTCATCCCGAAACATAAAAGTGGACTCTCATATTTCTGGACTATATCTGGCACTGCGGTGGTACCTGCCTAGACGACTCAGTACCGAGTCTAGTCTAAAAAGGCACTATCCGCTACGCCAGTAGTATTTTCATAAGTTCCATAAATAATAATACAAAACCCGGGTTGCCATAGCAATGTGCTAAAGTTACAAACGCTTATACGATGTTCAAAACTCGGATTAACCCATACTCAAACGTTCCGTTACTCAGTTACTTTGGCTTAATCCTATGGAACTCTTGTTAAGGTTATTGAATTAGACACTGATAAAATATAGGAACACAAAAACTACAATTAAGTGTAGTGTAATCTTAAAAATGTATCATTTCCTTGTTTGCAAAACAATGCTCACTGTTTGTGTATCTGCACTCATGTGTTTTATGTGAACTACTTTGTTAATAAAATGTTCCTACTATTATGTAACGAATTTCTCAGTATTATGTCATCATTTCATCTTTTGTGTAGAATCACTGTCTTAAGTAGTTGTTGCCACTCTTTATTCACTATGTATTTATTAATCTGTGGTAATTGATGCTGGTGTAGAAATAGCACTTTTGTCATGTTATTTGTAAGCAAATATTGTTCTACATTGTTTTTTACCCAAATAAAAAAAAAATAACACACTGGTCATTACACTTGATCTCACTAGATAAGTTTTTGCAATAAATACAAAGTATATGTAATTGTTCACGTGTATTTATTTGCTTAAATTGGTAATAAAAATAGGAATATGGATCCATTTGCTAGCAAATGTTTCATTGTTATTTGCTAGCAAACTAAACACATGTTTATCTTTAAGATAATTACCTACACACACAACTCACAATATATATTTTTTTCCAACTAGCAACACGGTTAATTATTTACACACAGGTTACGTAGCCAAACAACAAAATCACCTTACAAACAATCCAGCTAACCAGAACACGTGCCGACTTGTGTCGAGTTTTTGCCAAGTTCGGACGCAGTTTTGCTCCGAGTTTTTAGCGAGTTGGCCGCCAGCGATCCAGCTAAGCCGACTTAGATGGAGTTGCAGGCACGCTATATCGGAGAATTTAACAAGGGATAACAAACGTGATGGTGATGCTGATCACATTGTGTGGAACTTGTTATAACAGACGCAAATGATAGCTAGATTCTTGGAAGAAACATCGCGAGCACTTTGTAGAATTATTGATTAAAAAGTAGGTTATTATTGATTAATGCGTAAAGAGGTTTCAGTTCTTTTACTTGGTCTAAAAGATTATATGTGTCGCATATCGATGGCTGTTGGAACAGAAAAGCTCCAAAGTGAAGATCAAGTCTTGACAAGCGCATCATTGCTGAAGCATCTTGGAGATATGTAATCTGGCCAGAAGACAAGTGCTTAGTAACTTGTGGTTATTTTCCTTTCATTCATTTGTTTCCTGAAGTAGATTTGTGTTTATAATAACGATGACAAAATCATCCATGAATGCTGCGTACGTAGTCTTTAGAGAGTTGGCAACCAGCGAACCGGTTATGGGAACCTACATGGAGTTGCAGGCACGCTTTATCGGATAGATAGATAGAATTTAACAAGGGATAATAAACGTGATAGTAATGTTGATCATATTGTACATGGGTCTGTACACCAACAGGCGCCAATGATATCTATATTTTGGGGAAAAAAATATTTTTGTTTAACCAACTATACAGGATGGTCAAGACGCTCACCTGATGAGTGATACGCCTGACAATGACAAAGCGGCTTTGATAGAGACCAACAACTGATAGACAGTTATTTTTCTTATTATTCTTCATCAACGTCGCACTGCGCCCGACACCCGAGACAACAAATGTTAGGTTTCTTATACCCAGTTATTTCATTAGCTACAGTGACCTCATCCCGAAACACAAAAGTGCATAACAGTCCTATTTCACGGTACGATATCTAGCATTGCGGTGGTATCTACCTAGACGACTCAGTATCGAGTCTACCACCTAGAAAAGTGTTTGTAAGCAATGATATTCTGTATATGTAAAGGTAGATACGCCATCCGTGCCTCAAAAATGAATCGCCAAAGAGAATACAGCTTCAAAGCTTTT
This sequence comes from Leucinodes orbonalis, assembly GCA_019425675.1. Taxonomy (NCBI): domain Eukaryota; kingdom Metazoa; phylum Arthropoda; class Insecta; order Lepidoptera; family Crambidae; genus Leucinodes; species Leucinodes orbonalis. The sequence goes on along the minus strand of PQWD01014546.1, from coordinate 4,852 downwards.
GCCTTTTGCTTTCGCTCATTCAAAATATGTGAATGTGTGCTGGCTGGCTGCACTCTGAACACTTTTTTCTTTTTTTTGTGAGCATATCACAAATCTGATTAGCAGATGGATGTCAACTGCAAGGGATCGGTCCGCGTGGAAATCATTAGGGGAGGCCTTCGTTCAGCAGTGGACATAATTAGGCTGTAATGATGATGATGATGATGATGATATCACAAATCTATACTTTTTACATCATTGTTTGTAAGTGACATGCCAGACTATAATAGATACATTGTTGAAGAAAACCAATGACTGGGTATTAATAGCTAAATTTTCCGTCAACACTTCCCCACTAAAACCTTTAATTATTGCCAAACTTATTACACACCAATCCAATAACATCACCAGCTCATTAAACGTCCCACCGAGTGGCACGAGCCTACCCGTATACGGTGATTAGGCCTTAGTCGTCCACGCGGGCCCAGTGCGGGTTAGACGAATTGGATTGAATCAAATAACAATACCGAGTAAAACATGCCACATTCGCGAATGGATAGTAAGTGTTACTAATTATGCATTAAACAATTAAAATTTTGATTTCCCAATCCGTAAGCTTTGCCGCCAATAGAAGCATCCATATTCATTTAGAATAAGTTCCAATTTCCAATGAACCGGGTGCTGAATTTAAATTAAACTTGAATTACTGGGAATACCATCTGTTGTCTTTATTTCTTAACTAATGCTATGCAATTTTAAACTCTAAAACTTAAAGTTAGAGTTGAAAATGCTTTGAGTGTTGAGCGTGTTCCAGCAAACATTAATACAGATAAATAGACAAGTATTCTAAAATAATGGTAATGTATTCTTACGTTGCGAGTATTCTTGCGTTCCCCTTTTTAATATGTGTAATGCACGTGAGAGGTGTTACGTTGGTCTATGCAGTTTTTTAAAGTTGGATTTTGTATCTTTATTTTGTGCTAGTACAGACAGACAGACACTTTATGTCAAAAAGATTTGTAATGTGGCTTTTTTGTTCGTAACTCATGTCAGTCATAGGGATTTGTCATTTTTAAAAGCACAATTCGCCAAGATAGTGTGCGATATTATTTAAACAAATTCATGAATCTGTATTTTTTCTTACATATTTGTCCAGGCGTGAGTTAAATCTTATCATTTTCTGATTCATTTTCACCGTAAAACAATCTTATAAGCGTTACCGCATGTGCAATTTGGCATCATCATCAGCTCATTAAACGTCTCCACCGAGGGGCACGAGCCTACCCGTATAAGGAGATTAGGCCTTAGTCGTCCACCGGGCCCTTCACTCGCTAAATGTCATAATTACATAGTGTTCGAATTTTTGATTTGTATTCTTTCTAAAACGCCGTAAGGTCAAAATTCAAATGAATAATTTTACGTTCTAAATACATCTAAGATTATCTAAGATTAAAATCGACAGTTTCCACTTCGTACCAAATTATTGTTTGATAGTCAACTTTTAATAAAATACACCTAACTGATATACCCCTAAATATTCCTATAAAGCATACCTGAGAGTCCTGTGGACCCAAACGCAAATTCGATTGCCGTAATGGAGTCTGTCCTAATATACTCCTGGAACTGACAAAATCTTATAAAGGGAAACAAGGAGATAAGACAAAGGCCACGACATAAATCTTCACGCCTTATAACGGAGCCTTCCCTTGGGAACTGCGAGGAGCGGCACAGAGTGTATATGCACGAGAGCGCGTAATATTTCTAAGATCATTTTTTGGTAAGTGATACGCCTGACCGTGAGGTCACTTACCGTCAATTTCAATTTTAATTAATTTATTCACAAACAATATACATTGTGTTTGAAATGTCAATATGAATGAAGAAATACATGTCCAATTTTAATAAATAAGTAAAATAAATAAATCTAAAGTCACAATCATATTCAAAAAGGATGATACAATAGCACAATTAAAATGTCAAAATAATTATTAGTCCGATTTAAAATTTACATGATTCATATTGTTTTTATATACTTTCGTATTGCATTATTTTTCTCTATTATATCTTATATAAGTATGTGTTTTGTATGTATGTATATATATATAATATATTATATATATATATATATTATATATATATATATATATATATATATATATATATATATATATATATGAATATTTGTGTATTGTCTACTTAGGTATATGTAGCCTAGGAATTATGTATTTATTTATGTTACGTTGTTATGCTACACAGATGTTTCTTAATTGTATGTATTTTTTTTTAAATAAATTATTTTAGTCCTTTCTTTTTAACCGCACCGTTTATATTTCTTTCTGCATGACCTTAGGTTAACTGGTAGAGAATGCCATTCGGCATTAAGTTCGCCTTTGTACTGTACTTTGTATTTTATGTGCAATAGAGATTTTAAATAAATAAATAACGTACAATAATGATTGTTTAAATTTAAACATAGATGTCACTAATTACAACATCTTAGTAGCAGAAATTCACCAAGGCTGTAGAAACACTTTTCCATAAGAAATTCTTTTAATTTGTGCTTAAACTCATTTTCGTATAATAACATTTTTAATTCGATTGGTAATATATTAAACAATTATTGACTTAAAGAGGGAACAATATTTAACCACATTAAGTGTAGGAATCAGTTTATTCTGAAAGTCTTTCCTTCGTGATTCCTCCCTCTTATACCTCTCTTCTTCAGTTTCATAATCGCGTATATGTTTGGCAAAAAAAACACAATATTACAAAAATATATAAGGACGGTACTGTTAATATTTTAAGATTTCTAAAGCTTTCCCTACACGACTCCTGCTGCTTAATACGCACCATAGTTCTTATTACCCTTTTTTGCAGTACAAAAGTACGACTAATGTTATATTTATAGCTTTCTCCCCAGAACAAAATGCCGTATCGCAGCTTTGATTCCACTGATGCATAATAAACTAGTTTTAAGTGGTAGATATTAACTTCATCACGAATACTTTTAAGTACATAGCAAGCGGAGCTATTGTTATAATTGATTCGAAGGTTGTGTGTGAAGTCGTCCAATCCGCACTGGGCCCGCGTCGACGACTAAGGCCTAATCACCCTTTACGGATAGGCTCGTGCCCCTCGGTGGGGACGTTTAATGAGCTGATGATGATGATGATGATTTCAGGATGAGGGCACTGTAGCTAGTGAAATTACCGGGTATAAGAGACTTAACATCTGTTGTCCCTAGTGACGGGCGCAGTGTGGTATTGACGGATAATAATAACTGTCTATCAGTTGTCAGTCTCCTTTAAATGCCGCTCTGTCACGGTCAGGCGTATCACTTGCCATCAGATGAGCGTCCTGACCTTCTTGTGTCTTGCGCGCACATTTATGTTCCTGTAATTGAACTGATTTCCACAACTGACTGACTAACTGAGAACGGCGTAGAGATGTCTTGTAGGCACCTCTGCATTATAAGCTTAGTGGCTACAAATTTAGTGTCATTGTTTAATTGTATAACTTTAAATTATTAGTCCAAGTACTGATGATCGATTTGTTTTAAACTTTTTTTTTGTTATAGCGGGCAAACGAGCTGGCAGCTCATCTGATGGTAAATGACGCCGTCGCCCATGTACACTTGCAATACCAAAGGGCAAAGAAATGCGTTGCCGGCCTTATAAGTGGGAATACGCTCTCTTCTTGAAGAATGCCAGGTCGTATCAGGGAATAAGTCAGATGGTAGCTGATTCCACAATTTTACATGTACGTGTACCTATGTAAAAGACACTAAATAAACGTTTTCATAATATTATTATATCATATTAATGAAAACGAGAGCCTCTATTCCAAAGCTACTCTGTGTCGGGCGAGTCCGTGCGGTCACGTAGACTTTTTATGTACTAGGAGCTCCAATACATATATCGGTCGCTGTGTCGGCATCCACATATATAACTATAGATATATTAATTAAAAAGTCTGTAACATCCCACTTTAGACATAGGTTTTAGGTTTTCCATTAAAAGGAGATTAAAATTTGGATGTAACACACCACGCGGGCCCAATGCGGTGCAATGGGTTCATCATCATCATCAGCTCATTATACGTTCCCACCGAGCGGCACGGCCTACCCGTATAGGGTGAATAGGCCTTAATCGTCCACGCGGGCCCAGTGCGGGTTGGACGACTTCACGCATAACCTTTGAATATCTTCGCAGGCGTGCGCAGGTTTCTTCACGATGTTTTCATTCACCGTAAGAGCGTCGGATAACGTACATATAATTTCGAAAATTCGAAAACACATTGGTACGTGGCGGGATTTGAACCTCAGCCCTCCGGTAGGAGGGCAACAGTCCGCCCCATTGAGCACCGACGCTCTAAATATTTGCATCAGTTATTATTACTAGGAATTATGTATTTATTGTTTTCTTCATTGTATATATCTTTTTTAAATAATTATTTTGGTCCTTTCTTTTACCGCATCCATTTATTTCTTTCTGCTTTCTGCATGACCTTAGGTTACTGTTTAGAGAATGCCATTCGGCATTAAGTTCGCCTTTGTATTTTATGTGCAATAAGATTTAAATAAATAAATTATTAAAAAGGTATCTCTGTCAATAACAGAGTTATGAGAGGCATAAAAGTATTAACGTAATGCGACATGGTACTATCAACTACGTGGTACCTCCAACGATAGGACCTCCTTACACGTGCGCGGCCTAATATTACAACGTAAAAGAGCAGGGGTGAAATTCTGCTTACCTTATTATGTGAACGTTTTCACGGTGATGTTATTGAGCACCTTAAATGCTATGTTTATATTCCTAGCATCTCTATATGTGAGGACACAGAATATGGTGATTGTTGGTCCGGTGATAGA
>PQWD01014545.1:0-21535 GCA_019425675.1 Leucinodes orbonalis | reverse complement strand
ATTTAGAAAGGTATTCTTAAGCAGACGATAAACAAGATTTTTGTTTCTATGCATTACAATTTACTAGGTGGTAAGACTCGGCACTGAGTCTTTAGGTAAGTACTTTATTCGATTTTTTTTATTGAACAGTAGACAAAGTGCAAACAGTGCATCTGATGGTAAATGGCACCGCCATCCATGAACATTTCAAAGACCGCCATCTCTTAAAACAGTGTTACAATAATATTACTTCGTCTTTTTTGGTACAAAAAGCTGACGTATATTATACAATATATTTTTAGATTGTGGTTACCCCCCTGAGGTCCAGACATGCGTTGCCGGCGCTTTAAAAGAGTGTACGCTCTATTTTAAAAGGACGCCAGGTCGTATCCCTCTGAAAATGTATCCAGTAGAAGTTCATTCCACAGTTTTGTCGTACGTAGAATTTTCCTAATTTCGTTAGAAAATTACAGCGTTAATTACTTGGTAGTCTGAATAGCAAGATTACGTGCTTAAGCGGCCACCTTGATCTTAGGATGCCAGTCGTTAAGATCCACATCCGAATTGGTATTGCGCTGTGGGATACAGCCTATACTCCTCATAGGTATGTTTTTTTAATCAAATAAGCAGACATTTGACCGCCATCTCACCTGATGGTAAGTGATGTTGCGGTCGAGGACGGATCATGCCTGCCCAGAAACAGCCTATTCACTCTTGTTGTACCGGAAGGCATGAGACTTGCACCATTGCATGAAGATCATACAATTACTCCTCTCCACATCCATAACTTCAGTACAAAATTAATAGAGGTGCTTGCTTACAAGAAATTATATTAACAAATTTCTTGTGATATACAATTTACTAATATATTTCAAGATAATTTTTGTTTTACACACAAAATTAACACTGGAAAATTTCAATATCAAATGATAATTAACATACCTACATATACTCACAAACTCGCACACTACTCATTAACTTTTATTATGATCAATTTACTTAATTTATTCAATAACATTCTGTAACCATGGAAATTGGTCTCCCAAGATACAGACTGCTTAGTTTGGGAACCCTTGAAATTACGTGATTTTGATAATTTTAAGCTTGTAAACTTATTTATATTTAATTTAATTCCGTTTCAATAAATAGATTTTTTCTTTTCTTTTCAAAAATACTTAGGCGGCTTATAATATAGCTACTTGTGTCATCCCGAAAACTTACATAATGAGGCAGTATAAATATATATAGGCAGTCTGAGTAGTATGAATCATCGTTTTTGCTTAATCTTATTTTAAGTATTGGTTTTTCCATCTCCATCCCATCATCTTGCAAGTAATTTTCTAAATATACGTGAATTGGACTTTCGTAAGCCTTCATTTGGGCATTTAATCATAACTTGAAACACTTGTACCACATATATGCACAGTAGCATGTAACTCCATCTGAGCTTTGTTTTCAGTCCGTTAGAATTCACAACTGGTGGGGACCAAAACTTGAGCCCGAATATGAAATCCATTAGATAGTTTGTGTTAATGCTATGTGTTTATAAGTGGTTATAAGCGTAAAAAATGTAGCCGACCGTAATTAGAATGTATGGGCTTTTCCTTACGCCTCACGATCACAGATTTTATCGAATTCAAAGTCAAAGTCAAAAACATTTATTTCAAATTAGGCTTACAAAAAGCACTAATGAACGTCAAAAAATATACAAATATAATAAAAAACGATTAAAATACTAAACTAAAATATGAGTTTTGTTGCTTTGAAAAAAAAGCGCTTCAGTGGTTTGGCCTGTTGAATTCTAATTAAAGGTGGTCTTTGTTGCCATGGCTAATGCTGTGTGTGGTGTCTTGTATACCTTATCTGTGTGTTTAGATTTAAGTTTATTAAGTTGATTGTATTCTGCCACAAAAATAAACATTTATTTGTTTAAAATCACAAACTCATAATTTTCCATAACTAGCCTTTTATGCTTTGTAGCAAATCTAATAGATAAACTTTAACTTATTATCTGCATAAACTCATTCTGCTCTACGAAACGTGTATTTGTCTAGCTTCAAACTCTATCTGCAACAAGTTGGAACAAGTAATTTATTCCCGAAAACACTCGTAGCGACATGAAGTCTCCGTAGCACGTAACGCCGTAGCACAGCTACGGGCACGTGTCGGGGAGGTGCATATTTCATTGTAACAATTTTTGTGAGCCAATAAGAACAGATTGCTTTGTGTCAACTTTAATTCAGATTTGAATAAACTAATCCTAATATTATGAAACTGACATACTAATGTATGTGTATTTCATTGTTTCAGGTAAAATGCGGAATCGTTGAACAGAATTTGTGTTGGTAAACTAAATAACAATTCACAAATGATTTCACTGATTTGTTTTTCGGTTTCTTTTGAATTTATTCTGCTTTTATGGTGAAAGCCCTATTTTTACTGAAATTACTGTTACCGTTAAAAATATAACTGGACACGTGCCAACTCTCCTTTAAAATATCAAAAATATAATACAAAGTACCCTTTACTTTATATTATAAATTTTCCACCTACAAATTCCATCCTTAAGCACCCGAAAAATAAAAGAGGGAAATTTGATAGGATCAATGTAGTCCACGCAGGTGACCTTATTTACTAACTTAACTTCAAATTTCCATCTTCCAGCGTTCAAACTGCTAACTGCAATTATAATACTATTAAACTTGTTGATGGCTTTGCGAGCTCGATATACTCCAAAAATGATATCCACCCGAGTGTTTGCCACACGAAAATATTTCAAAACCTTTTACACCCGTTTTATTTGACCACAATTTTGGACAATTGAATTTGACAGCGCCCAAAGCAAACGCGGGCGATCGGGGACCGTAAAAAAACTATTGGCCTAATATTTCAGCGTGGAAATCTATTACGGGTTCCAACGAAATACGTGCCTGAAAAACCTATAGTGGAACTTGCAATAGAAAAACTTTTTGACTGCACGCTGCTGTGGTAACAGACCAAGTCCCTACAATACCAGGGTTTGAATTTGGGTAGGTTGATTCTTTATAATTACTATGTTTATTTATAATATTTTTCCAACCATGACAATTATTTGTCCTATCTATGCTTTCTTTATCTAACTACCTCTAGAGGACATAAAGTATATACATGACAGTAAGCAGACATCACTTTAGTGCGTTTCACCACATTATTTCTTACGATATCATGTACGAAACAATATAACGGCCGTTAACATATATCGTAATAAAACCGAAGGTCGAAAAGGAGCGCTCGTAACAAATAATGTGATCCCAATAAAAACAAGTATGTAACCTTCGATCTACGGCAAATGAACCAAAATCTTCAGGAATATGTCGTTTTGGTGACGATAGTGATTTAATTGAAATAATATGGGCCCAGTATAACACCTTGGGGTACCTTAGCCAGACTTAACTGTACAATACCGCTTACAGGGATAATTTGGATATTTCTCACGCTTTTGATGTTGTGTCGTTCAAGACTTCAAAGAATGCTGAGATAACGTGATTTAAAAACAAACGTCACAAATAGCAACAAAACAGTAATCTCTTGTTTACTCGCACTGATGTTGCTTGATTGGATTGCAAATTACTATTGTGAAATGGTAGAAATCTGTTTTGTAGGATACGCTCTTACCTGATTCTTTCGAGTTCAATTCTTTCAAAATTCTATTGACAGAAAAAAGTTGACAGGTTCACTGACACAAACCGCATATGGTCTGTAGACTAAAAGCATTACCAGTCCACAGACCATATGTGGTCTGCTCGTCAATACAACTGCCAGGCTTTTTTTATCAGTGGACGTGGAGAGAACACCGTTTATTTGACGTGGACTTGACAGAACATGGCCTATGTTTTATAAATATATGCATACGTCACATTTTTATTTATTGTTTTTACTTTTTAATTTGGTCAGTGAACCTGTTAAAACTCAGTTTGTTTATAACACTGTAATATGTTGGGTCAATTTCATAATAGTTACAGTCATCGAGGTATGATGTACTATGTATATGTACTTGATAAATTAATCTCGTTGTTTACAGGTCAAAACATTAAACATGACTTTTAATTATTAAAAGCAATTCATTTGTCCTGCTTTATTATAACTTTGTTTTATGTATTATAAGTTTACGATACTTTATTGTTATATGTCACTTAATATTTTTTATAAAATAAACCTAATTTTAAGTATTCTGAAATTTTATGGCAACGTGTTAAATATAAACACGTTGCTATAAAATTTCAGAATATACATATAACCAAAAACATACGTGGGTCCATGCTGTCAGTAATATAGTTAGAATGTAAAGTTTTATGATGGACATAAAAATTCATATTTTCTGTCTAACCTCCGCCTATTGTGGGGTTATGTGTCTACCCCTATCTTGAATAGCTATTTATAATACAATTGCCAACATGGTTTTTATTTTATTTAGGTTATTTCGTTTTATTATTTCATTTGTATTCGTACCAATACTAAATAATTTTGTACAAAATAAATTCCTCGTTAGCATTGTATCGTGCTACTATTTACTAAGCGAAGGCTAACTGTGTGGGTTTGACTATAAATAAAAGGAAACGCTTAAAAATTCATTGAGAACTGTTGTTGTTGTTTTTGTAAATACAATTAAACAAAAATTATTAAAAAGATGAATTCATTTTGAAAATTTAAATTATATTTATGTGATTAATACTTTGAGTATCATCATCATCATCAGCTCATTAACGTCCCCACCGAAGGGCACGAGCCTACCCGTACAGGGTGATTAGGCCTTAGTCGTCCACGCGGGCCCAGTGTGGATTGGACGACTTCACGCACAACCTTCGAATCTCTTCGCAGGCTAGCATGAAGGTTTCCTCACAATGTTTTCCTTCACCGTAAGAGCGTCGGATAGCGTCGGATAACATTGGTACGTGTCGAGATTTGAACCTCAGCCCTCCCGGTAGGAAGGCGACAGTCCACACAATTGAGCCACTGCCACACGGTATTACAAGTGGGTAATAATCAAGTTTTAGTGGCACGGGTCTCTGCACGACAAAAAGTACCTTCTGTCTCTCTATAACCTGTTGCACACCACTGCTGGATACAGATCTTTTCCATTTTGCGCCAGGTATCCCGGTCCTCCGCTTTTCTCATCCAGCTTCCACCAGGGGGGCGTCCTACGCTACGCTTGCCAAGACACGGTCTCCACTCCAAATCTCGTCTGCTCCAATGGCCATCGGTTCTGTGACATACGTGACCGGCCCTCTGCCAACTTGCTGATCCAGTAAGCTATGCAAGGTGTACCTACTTTCCATCAAATCGGCTCTCAATTTGTAGATGCTTAGTTATGATTTTCCTTTCTTGGTCCTATTGAACACGCTTAAGCTTTAGATAATAACAATAGCATATAGTCCAAACATTTCAAATAAAAGACAAAAGAATATATGCTTGATTCATACGCAAAATTTTGGCATCTAATAAAATATTCAATACGTGGACACAATATCAAATCAATAACCAATAGTGAAGCGAACGATACTCAACGGAACAAGCAATTCCGTTAATTCGGATTTCAATTATATGGAACATGCAACGACAATTTAAATTTTAAAATATCAACGGACAGAACCGTGAGCGGATTTAAATTACCGTGCGACGGAACCCGCGGGCGGATTTAAAAACAAGCCAGCTGATTCGGCTTCATCGTTAATATGACAATGTGGATCGGAACATGCAACGCTACATTGTTCATTATCCATTAAAATTAATTGCACATAAAAACCAATTTGCTTATTTGGTGTAAATTTTAAATTTAACAATGGTAATACACATATGTATAATGGTACGTATACTACACAAGATGAAGCTATTGTTGACACTGATAAAATAATAATGTATTGTGATGAATCAAGAATCAAACAGACAGCTTGAGGCTAAAAAAATCTAACAGTTAAAATGCGATGGCCAGGGACGTTGTTAAATAGACTGTTGTTTTATATATTCTATTGAAATCAACCTTTTTTAGGGCCAAGTATTTTATTCCTGGCTATCGCGCATATTCGTCCCAGAATTTTTCTCCCAGTTTCAGTCTCATGCAGGCAGCCTTTTATATTGTTTTAGCTTAAAATATCTAGTTTTAAAATAAAAAAGAACTCAATATACACTTTATTACTGCTTTATTACAAAAGTTCATGAAAATATATCTTACCAATGAAAATCTCACACATGCTTCAGAGCTTGCCTTAAGCGGATTATATTTTTTATCTCAGAAAATATTAAATTGTTATCCTTACAATGTTATTCCATAAATATTCTTCAAATTAACATGTGTTCAAAGCATCTATGGACTAAATAGATGCCGAAATTAGTAGAAAGATAAGCCTCCATCATTGTCCTCATTGATTTGGCGAAAGTAAGGAGTTGTTTACAATGTAATCGACGCATTGATTGTTAAACTTATATAAATCCAGATCTTATTGGCGAAGTATATCTTTATTGGCCGCCATATAAAAATTGTCCACTTCGAAATTCTCAATTCACTAACCTTTACAAATGCCCATCGATTTCAATATACAATTTCTGATCAGGATAGGTAATACAGAACAAATTCTCCTTGTAGTACAAAGACCATATGTTCCTTCCTTTTTCTTTATAAACATCGGCTATTTTCGTGAACATATTGTATTTGTAGATACCATCGCTCCCACCCAAGTAAACGTCATCGTTCCCTTGATCTATGGCTACAGCACATCCACTTCTTATGCCAGCTATGATTCCATTTTCCTGTGTCCAAATGCATGTACGCCAATTGAAAATCAACATCGTAGTAGGTGTCAGATAAGGAATAACTGAAGTACAAAGTGTTCATCGATTTGTGAACATTTAAACTGTAAGGTTTGCCGTAATTGGACAGAATCACTTCCCTATCATACCAGGTATTGTTGATATGCAGTCGTTGCAAGGTGTTCCGGAATACTAGTTGCAGATAATGTAATACATCATTAGTATTACTTAATCATTTGTATACTAAATATAATGTCAGGACAACACAATATTTTCAGAACTGTTCAAGAATATATCTAGACTAAATTAAGAGAACTGTGACTACTTTGATATCTGATTTAACTATAAGATAATTGGTTACTAATAAGAGCTCGCTTACAATGTATGTTTATTCAAACTAACTTCTGTATGCAAACTTACAATGGAGACGCATACGTAATGAGGACAATGCACATTTTGAAAACAATTTAACTAATAGATATGTGTGTACGACTAAGCAATATCATACATTTTTTATACTCATAGCATAACTATTTTAGTTCGGTCACTACACATATTGTCTTAATATAAATTAACTCATGATCGTGTCTCCTGGTCTTCTGTTCGCTGTACTATTCCTTATTTTTCTTCATTTTGATTGATTGCAGCAAAGCATACTGTATGATGTTCACTCGGTTTAAGTCTATAAATTGCATCTTGGTCAGAATAAACGATTTGGTCTCTCTCATCAAATGTCAAACCAAATGCTTGATTGATGTCTGCCACCTTTTTAATTCTATGATATGGTTTCTCTTCAAGATAAATACCATCACTCGCGCAGAAGTAAGTGTCGCCATAACCATCTTCAGTTATTTGGCGTATTACGATGTCGTCGCTTAAAACTATCGCTTCTTTTTTAGGTCTTTCCACTTTATAAAGTGCAGTTCTGTTAGAGAAGTATATGTCCATATGTTTTGATATGAAGAAATGATCGATTTCAATATTGGCAGATTCAGATACGGGTACGAAGTCATCGTCTTGGTATACGTGTAGTTTCTGCGAAGGGTATTCGATGTAGTAGAAATTTCTCTTGACGAATATACCCCAAATGCTTTTACCTTCTTCGGCGAAGAATTCAGCAGAGTTTGTAAGGAAGTTGTATTTGTAGATGCCATCATGGCCGCCTAAGTAATGTCGTCGTTTCCAGAGTCGTAGGCTATGGCGTACCCACCTGGCACGCCTTTAACATTCGAACAGTTGTGATGTTCAATGTGGCAAGAGGTAATTACGAAGTCTACATGAGTCCCATTTTGAACCTGTAACAAAAATGGATGAATGAAACAAGAGAAGGCGACTAACAATAGAATTTCATTTTGTGTATTTTAACAGAGGGTTAAACACTGTAATGATCAAGCACTTGTTACTACACTGAGGGTTCCGGTTCGATCCCCGTGCAGTATAATATATTTTGTGTGCATAATATAACTTTTTGTATTTGTTGAGTATCATTTTTTTTTGTTACAAAGTATACAGGACAGTCTGGACGCTCACCTGATAGTAAGTGATACGCCTGACCATGATTGAGCGTCATTGAATTTATGAATTGAATTAATGAGCTGATGATGTAAGTACGAGTACCATTAACTATTTATTTTTATAGCTAGCAGCTGAAAACTTAAAACCCTACTGATATTGATACCTACTATTAAGAATTTATGTTGCCCAAGTCTGGTGTCTACAGAAATAACTTTATTATGGTAACTGTGTAATTGACTTCTGCAATCCAAGCAATCTTGCTTAGTGCAGAGTCGCTACGTCTACTAGTGTTTGATTGGAAATAAAGATTTATTATTGTAAGTAGTAGTAGGGCTGGCGGCATTCGGTAAGCTACGTCATGTTCTAACGTCAACTATTCCGCAATGCTTAAAGACAAAAGTCTTTGAGCAATGCGTCCTACCGCTAACATACGCAGCTGAGACATGGACACTGACTGCGGGATTGGTTCATAAGTTCAAAGTCACTCAACGCGCAATGGAGCGAGCTATGCTCGGAGTCTCTCTTAGGGATAAGATCAGAAATAATTTAATCCGTAAGAGAATTTAAGTTACCGACATAGCCCGCCAGATCAGAAAGTTAAAGTGGCAGTGGGCTGGTCATGTATGTCGCAGAACCGATGGCCGTTGGAGCAGACGAGTTTTGGAGTGGAGACCGCGTCTTGGCAAGCGTAGCGTAGGACGCCCTCCGGCCCGATGGACCGACAACTTGCGAAAGGTCGCTGGTGGAAGCTGGATGAAAAGGCGGAGGACCGGGATGTCTGGCGCAAAATAGGGGAGACGTATGTCCAGCAGTGGACTGCAATAGGTTGAAGAGAGATTGTAAAGTTGCCTTAACTTTCATGGAAAACATCAGATTTTTATTAAGTCACATTTTCGCACTGCTGTTTATAAATACGTTGTTTTATGCTGATCAAGTGCGCCTATCGCGCTACCAAGTTACATGTTACCAACACATAAAAAGAGGATATTTTTATGTTCCCGTGTAAAGAAACAGCAAGCTGTTTTTTATTGCGGCGTGAAAATGGCTACCTAGTTGTACTGTGCGTGTTGATTTATGTACGCAGCATAAAAAACACATTACTTTTTAATAATATATTCGCGAAGTTAGTAAATATTCATGTATGCTCACCCTTTGTTTTAGATAAGATTTAAAAACATAAGAAAAGTGTGAATTCAAGTGTAACCTATAATGTATGCCCACCGTGACTATTGAATCAGTTTTTTCTCAAAACAATTACGAGTACTGCTTTTGAAACTGGGTTTATAAATTAACTACAATGAAAGTGTTTGGTTAAATACAATGTAGAAACAAAAACTCAATATTTAATCAATGCTGTAAAGGTTGAGACGTCGGCTATTACACCAAAGTTGCGGGTTCGATCCCAGGATAGTTAAAACATTTGTGTGCGTGAACATGCCTGTTTGTAATGGTCAAGTCTGGTGTTTTTTATGTATTAAATGTATGTATTTTCAAAAAACGTATTTATATGTGTTTATCCGTTGTTTAGTATCAATATTACATGCTAATGCTATATTTGGGGCTAGATGGCGCTGTGTGATTGTCAGTGGATGTTCACATTGTTTTGTTCATGCATACAAATGTTGGTACTGCCCGGGGATCGACCATTGCACATGGGTCGTGTATATGCTGATGATAATGATCTACTGTTTCGAAAGAAAAATCTTCTACTCGTCATTCTCCTGCCCTTATCCCATTACTTGGGGTCGGCGCAGTATGTCTTTTTCTTCCACACCTCTCTATTAGCTGTGTCATCCACACAAACCCCCTTCACACTCATATCCATCTTTACACAATCCATCCATCTTTTCTTTGGCCTACCTCTGTTTACGCATCCATCCACATGCAGATTCAACACTCGCTTTGTTACGTGCCATTATCCCTCCTCATGACATGTCCATACCAAGCTAACCGATTTCCTAACTTTTCAGTCACTGGTGTTACTTTCAAGCTTCCTCTTACATACTCATTTCGTATCCTATCCATTCTCGTGACACCACACATCCATCTCAACATTCTCATTTCGTTTGCATGCAATCGTCTTTCATCGTTCTCCTTAACAGCCCAACACTCAATCCATACAGACTACAGGCCGTATGACGGTTTTGTAAATTTTGCCCTTCAATTTGAGCGGCATCCTTGGGTCGCATGTTGTACCTGTGACCTGTCGCCATTTCATCCATCCTGCGTTTATTCTGTGTGAAGAAAAATCTTCTACTATATGTCTAAATAATACCGTATGGCTAAAGAACAGCAGTCCAGAGAACTTGTGCATCACGAGGTTGTATGGTCTTCCCAAATTGGAGACGATTACTTCGCGATCATGATACACGTGGTTGAAAACCAAGCCGTCGCAGACCACCTTCTGCGCGAATGTCCCACCAAGAAATGCTACCAGCAGAACTGGTATGAACATCATGNATTATGATGAATCAAGAATCAAACAGACAGCTTGAGGCTAAAAAAATCTAACAGTTAAAATGCGATGGCCAGGGACGTTGTTAAATAGACTGTTGTTTTATATAATCTATTGAAATCAACCTTTTTTTAGGGCCAAGTATTTTATTCCTGGCTATCGCGCATATTCGTAGAATTTTTTTCCCAGTTTCAGTCTCATGCAGGCAGCCTTTCTAAACCTTTCTAAAATATAATAAAAGAACTCAATATACACTTTATTACTGCTTTATTACAAAAGTTCATGAAAATATATGTTACCAATGAAAATCCTCAACACATGCTTCAGAGCTTGCCCTTAAGCGGATTATATTTTTCCTCAGAAAATATTAAATTGTTATCCTTATCAAATGTTATTCCATAAATATTCTTCAAATTAACAATGTGTTCAAAGTCATTGCCATTACTAACATAGATGCCGAAATTAGTAGAAAGATAAAGCCTCCCATCATTGTCCTCATTGATTTGGCGAACAGTAAGGAGTTCGTTTACAATGTCAATCGACGCATTGGCATTGTTAAACTTATAAAATCCAGTCTTATTGGCGAAGTATATATCTTTATTGGCCGCCATATAAAAATTGTCCACTTCGAAATTCTCAAATTCACTAACCTTTACAAAATGCCCATCGATTTCAATATACAATTTCTGATCAGGATAGGTAATACAGAACAAATTCTCCTTGTAGTACAAAGACCATATGTTCCTTCCTTTTTCTTTATAAACATCGGCTATTTTCGTGAACATATTGTATTTGTAGATACCATCGCTCCCACCCAAGTAAACGTCATCGTTCCCTTGATCTATGGCTACAGCACATCCACTTCTTATGCCAGCTATGATTCCATTTTCCTTCGTGTCCAAATGCATGTACGCCAATTGAAAATCAACATCGTAGTAGGTGTCAGATAAGGAATAACTGAAGTACAAAGTGTTCATCGATTTGTGAACATTTAAACTGTAAGGTTTGCCGTAATTGGACAGAATCACTTCCCTATCATACCAGGTATTGTTGATATGCAGTCGGTTGCAAGGTGTTTCCGGAATACTAGTTGCAGATAATGTAATAGACATCATTAGTATTACTTTAATCATTTGGTATACTAAATATAATGTCAGGACAACACAAATATTTTCAGAACTGTTACAAGAATATATCTAGACTAAATTAAGAGAACTGTGACTACTTTGATATCTGATTTAACTATAAGATAATTGGTTACTAATAAGAGCTCGCTTACAATGTATGTTTATTCAAACTAACTTCTGTATGCAAACTTACAATGGAGACGCATACGTAATGAGGACAATGCACATTTTGAAAACAATTTAAACTAATAGATATGTGTGTACGACTAAGCAATATCATACATTTTTTATACTCATAGCATAACTATTTTAGTTCGGTCACTACACATATTGTCTTAATACAAATTAACTCATGATTGTCTCCTGGTCTTCTGTTCGCTGTACTATTCCTTATTTTTCTTCATTTTGATTGATTGCAGCAAAGCATACTGTATGATGTTCACTCGGTTTAAGTCTATAAATTGCATCTTGGTCAGAATAAACGATTTGGTCTCTCTCATCAAATGTCAAACCAAATGCTTGATTGATGTCTGCCACCTTTTTAATTCTATGATATGGTTTCTCTTCAAGATAAATACCATCACTCGCGCAGAAGTAAGTGTCGCCATAACCATCTTCAGTTATTTGGCGTATTACGATGTCGTCGCTTAAAACTATCTTCTTTTTAGGTCTTTCCACTTTATAAAGTGCAGTTCTGTTAGAGAAGTATATGTCCATATGTTTTGATATGAAGAAATGATCGATTTCAATATTGGCAGATTCAGATACGGGTACGAAGTCATCGTCTTGGTATACGTGTAGTTTCTGCGAAGGGTATTCGATGTAGTAGAAATTTCTCTTGACGAATATACCCCAAATGCTTTTACCTTCTTCGGCGAAGAATTCAGCAGAGTTTGTAAGGAAGTTGTATTTGTAGATGCCATCATGGCCGCCTAAGTAGATGTCGTCGTTTCCAGAGTCGTAGGCTATGGCGTACCCACCTGGCACGCCTTTAACATTCGAACAGTTGTGATGTTCAATGTGGCAAGAGGTAATTACGAAGTCTACATGAGTCCCATTTTGAACCTGTAACAAAAATGGATGAAAGATGAATTTCAACAGAGAAGGCGACTAACAATAGAATTTCGATTTTGTGTATTTTAACAGAGGGTTAAACACTGTAGTGATCAAGCACTTGTTACTACACTGAGGGTTCCGGGTTCGATCCCCGTGCAGTATAAATATATTTTGTGTGCATAATATAACTTTTTGTATTTGTCTGAGTATCATTTTTTTTTGTTACAAAGTATACAGGACAGTCTGGACGCTCACCTGATAGTAAGTGATACGCGACGCTGACCATGATTGAGCGTCATTGAATTTATGAATTGAATTAATGAGCTGATGATGTAAGTACGAGGACCATTATCTATTTTTTTTATAGCTAGCAGCTGAAAACTTAAAACCCTACTGATATTGATACCTACTATTAAGAATTTATGTTGCCCAAGTCTGGTGTCTACAGAAATAACTTTATTATGGTAACTGTGTAATTGACTTCTGCAATCCAAGCAATCTTGCTTAGTGCAGAGTCGCTACGTCTACTAGTGTTTGATTGTCTCTTAGGAAATAAAGATTTATTGTAAAGTTAGTAGTAGGATTCAGTTGGGCTTGCCGGCATTCGGTAAGCTACGTCATGTTCTACCGTCAACTATTCCGCAATACTTAAAGACAAAAGTCTTTGAGCAATGCGTCCTACCCGTGCTAACATACGCAGCTGAGACATGGACACTGACTGCGGGATTGGTTCATAACTTCAAAGTCACTCAACGCGCAATGGAGCGAGCTATGCTTGGAGTCTCTCTTAGGGATAAGATCAGAAATGATTTAATCCGTAAGAGAACTTAAGTTACCGACATAGCCCGCCGGATCAGCCAGTTAAAGTGGCAGTGGGCTGGTCACGTATGTCGCAGAACCGATGGCCGTTGGAGCAGACGAGTTTTGGAGTGTAGACCGCCCTCCGGCCCGATGGACCGACGACTTGCGAAAGGTCGCTGGTGGAAGCTGGATGAGAAAGGTCAGCCAGAAACGCCAGACATCCCGGTCCTGGTCCCGGTCCTGGTCCCGGATGTCTGGCGCAAAATAGGGGAGACGTATGTCCAGCAGTGGACTGCAATAGGTTGAAGAGAGATTGTAAAGTTGCCTTAACTTTCATGGAAAACATCAGATTTTTATTAAGTCACATTTTCGCAGTGCTGTTTATAAATACGTTGTTTTATGCTGATCAAGTGCGCCTATCGCGCTACCAAGTTACATGTTACCAACACATAAAAAGAGGATATTTTTATGTTCCCGTGTAAAGAAACAGCAAGCTGTTTTTTATTGCGGCGTGAAAATGGCTACCTAGTTGTATTGTGCGTGTTGATTTATGTACGCAGCATAAAAAACACATTACTTTTTAATAATATATTCGCGAAGTTAGTAAATATTCATGTATGCTCACCCTTTGTTTTAGATAAGATTTAAAAACATAAGAAAAGTGTGAATTCAAGTGTAACCTATAATGTATGCCCACCGTGACTATTGAATCAGTTTTTTCTCAAAACAATTACGAATATTGCTTTTAAAACTGGGTTTATAAATTAACTACAATGAAAGTTTTCAATAATTGAGTGTTTGGTTAAATACAATGTAGAAACAAAAACTCAATATTTAATCAATACTGTAAAGGTTGAGACGTCGGCTATTACACCAAAATTGCGGGTTCGATCCCAGGATAGTTAAAACATTTGTGTGCGTCAACATGCCTGTTTGTAATGGTCAAGTCTGGTGTTTTTTATGTATTAAATGTATGTATTTTCAAAAAACGTATTTATATGTGTTTATCCGTTGTTTAGTATCAATATTACATGCTAATGCTATATTTGGGGCTAGATGGCGCTGTGTGATTGTCAGTGGATGTTCACATTGTTTTGTTCATGCATACAAATGTTGGTACTGCCCGGGGATCGACCATTGCACATGGGTCGTGTATATGCTGATGATAATGATCTACTGTTTCGAAAGAAAAATCTTCTACTCGTCATTCTCCTGCCCTTATCCCATTACTTGGGGTCGGCGCAGTATGTCTTTTTCTTCCACTCCTCTCTATTAGCTGTGTCATCCACACAAACCCTTTACACAATCCATCCATCTTTTCTTTGGCCTTCCTCTGTTTACGCATCCATCCACATGCAGATTCAACACTCGCTTTGTTACGTGCCATTCATCCCTCCTCATGACATGTCCAGACCAAGCTAACCGATTTCCTCTCAACTTTTCAGTCACTGGTGTTACTTTCAAGCTTCCTCTTACATACTCATTTCGTATCCTATCCATTCTCGTGACACCACACATCCATCTCAACATTCTCATTTCGTTTGCATGCAATCGTCTTTCATCGTTCTCCTTAACAGCCCAACACTAAGATCCATACAAGACTACAGGCCGTATGACGGTTTTGTAAATTTTGCCCTTCAATTTGAGCGGCATCCTTGGGTCGCATGTTGTACCTGTGACCTGTCGCCATTTCATCCATCCTGCGTTTATTCTGTGTGAAGAAAAATCTTCTACTATATGTCTAAATAATACCGTATGGCTAAAGAACAGCAGTCCAGAGAACTTGTGCATCACGAGGTTGTATGGTCTTCCCAAATTGGAGACGATTACTTCGCGATCATGATACACGTGGTTGAAAACCAAGCCGTCGCAGACCACCTTCTGCGCGAATGTCCCTCCAAGAAATGCTACCAGCAGAACTGGTATGAACATCATGATTGGATAATGGATCTGAAACAAGGTTTACGGTCATAATAATTATTTATTATTTATACTTAAATCGAATGACAATGTAGAATTGAGCTTTAATTGAAGCAAATGGTGCCTGTGTTTAAGACTCTGCTCTTCCGTTGCTTAAAAGTACCTATGTACTGTTAAATAAAACAGTTTAATAAAGATACCTAAAGATAACAAAATTAAAATTGACAAATAAAAGTTTGTGCGAGCGTGCGTGCGTGTGTGTGTGTGTGTGTGTGTGTGTGTGTGTGCGTGCGCGTGTATTTGCGAATATGTGTGTTATGTTTCATGCAGAACTAGTTCTGTCTCGCTGTAGACGGTTCGGTCGCTTTAACAGATTTTCCCATAGATAATTAATTTTCCATTGTCTTTCTGCGTCAAAAGAAAATGTACATGATAGAAATCATTATACAATAAAACCAACTGACAAGCGACCTGGTTTAATGGTTGAGACGCTATTACACCAAGTGTTCCAGGTTTGATCCCCAGGCAATACAAGCATTTGTGTGCATGAATATCTTTGACGATTTTTGATACTGCCTTATACATAGTTATTTATTTATTTATTTTGTAAGAAATGTTATGTTATTAATATAGCGGTATTTCGGCACAAAAGATATATTAAATTAACGTCTTAATTAAGAAAGCTTTAATGGTGCTTCGGGTGTCTTATAGGCAACAGTTATCACTTACCATCGGTTTCATCACCATCATCATTACAGCCTTAAACGTCCACTCCTAAACGAGGTCCTCCCCTAATGATTTCCACCATCGGGTTGTTTGAAAGATATTAGTAAGTTTTATTTTTAAAAAATAACCTGATTTCTTAAATATCAACGACTTTTAAACTATTAAGCCGAATTCAAATATGAATGCGGAACGAGAATTCATAATTTTTTAAAATGGCTCACTTCAAAACACTGTTAAATTCATTGGAATAAAAATGGCACTAACCAATTTGTGTGTAATAGGATTGCCAAAAATATAAAATTGTGTTATACAATATTCACGACTTGTTAGGTTTTGCATGCGTCACGCGTCGACTTGTTTTTCGATGAAAATGGTTAGAGTTTTTGGAATCTAGAAAAGGATATTGCAGATTAAATATCCTTATCTTTCCAGATATCTTATAAATTAATCATCATCATCATCAGCTCATTAAACGTCCCCACCGAGGGGCACGAGCCTACCCGTATAGGTGATTAGGCCTTAGTCGTCCACGCGGGCCCAGTGCGGATTGGACGACTTCACACACAACCTTCGAATCTCTTCGCAGGCGTGCATGAAGGTTTCCTCACGATGTTTTCCTTCACCGTAAGAGCGTCGGATAACGTACATATATTTTTTCGAAAATTCGAAAATACATTGGTACGGGTCGGGATTTGAACCTCAGCCCTCCCGGTAGGAAGGCGACAGTCCACACCACTGAGCCACCGACGCTCTTATAAATTAATAAACAATCAATACCCACTGACATTCACACAGCGCCATCTAGCCCCAAACTAAGCATCAGCCTGTTATATAGATACTAAACAACGGATAAACTTGGCGACGACCCATTTGGTGTTGCGGTTGAGAAGTCTGCAACACCAAGGGTTCCGGGTCCAATCCCCGGGCAGTACAAACATTTGTGTGCATGAACATACCTGTTTGTAATGGTCTGGGTTGTTTCTATGTATAATATGTATGTATTTACAAAAAATATATATAAGTAAGTTTATCCGTTGGTTAGTACCCATAATACAGCTAGATGGCGCTGTGTGAATGTCAGTGGATATTTATTTATTTTATTTATAAAACATACTTACAAACGGGACAAACCCAAACAAATACAATAAATGCTTACTTAGAAGCACTCAGAAAGGCGGCAAAATTGTATGGACCTTTAGAACCGTTTTCTTCCGAAAAATACGATTACGTCTCGATCTCAAAAACATCCAACGAGTACATACTAAGACACGGGCACCAGCTAGTAACGTAACCACAACAGCACTCACCAAACAAATTCAAAACATGTTTATTTCATATAAAAAACTTGATGTCACTTGTTCCTCTACCGACTAATCACCGAATGCGTGTTCTATTGGTGCAGCCGGTATTGTTTGCTAATAAAACGAAACATGATCATATAGGAGTCTTTGTTTACATTGGCGAACAAACAGCGAGTTAATAAATAACGGAATTCAATACTCAATATTCATTGCAAACCATGATGTAGTGTTGGAAATTATATTTTAATTATCATATGTCTGGGGCTTTCCGCTATTTCTGAAAATGGTATCACTTTAAAATTTATTGACGACCCATTTGGTGTTGCGGTTGAAAGGTCGGCCGCAACACCAAGCGTTCCCGGTTCGATCCCCGGGCAGTACAAACATTTGTGTGCATGAACATGTCTGTTTGTAATGGTCTGGGTGTTTTCTATGTATAATATGTATGTATTTAAAATATATATATATAAGTATGTTTATCCGTTTTTTAGTACCCATAATACAGGCTTCACGCTTAACTTGGGGCTAGGTGACGCCAATGATGTAAAAATGTATGGGTTCGTGACATACTCACAAAACAGCACACATACACATATGTCGAATTTCGAACACATTTACCTAAACAAAAGAGTACAACTGTACTCTTTTCGGCGGTTCGTTTCTGGGGCACGGATTCTACCCTTTATTACAGATATCGCTGTGTGAATATCAGTGAATATTTATTATTTATTAATTGCCTTTTCTGGTACATAAATGGCGAAGCATCATCATAGTAATATTGTTTTAAAAGCTTTTTCAGTCCCTATTCCCGCAACCAGCCGGGTCGCTTTTCTCCCCAAACATATGATAAGCTACCTAGCCTAAACCCCCTTTGTAGGTAGGAGAGCTTTAAAGGACTAAAACATATATCTGGACACTCTGGTCTTTGGTATTTTAAGTGAACTGTATGCTTGTTTGCCTATTATGACAAAATATAATAATAAATAATATATATAAATAATTATTTTATAATATGAACAATTGTCATAAATAATATTTATTACATGCTCACGCACAGAGTCGGTGGCTCAGTGGTGTGGACTGTTGCCTTCCGCTCTAGAGGGTACAGGTTGAAATCCCGCCATGAACCAATGTATTTTCGAAATTATATGTACGTTTATCGGACGCTCTTACGGTGAAGGGAAACATCGTGAGGAAACCTGCGCACGGCCGGCAAAGAGAAGGGTGTGCGTGAAGTCTGCTAACCGCACTATGCCCTATACGAGTAGGCTCGTGTCCCTCGGCGGGGACGTTTAATGAGCTGATGATGACATGCGCTTAGCCATAAAGCATTGTTTTTCTCTTCATACTCTAAAATGCAGATAGTAATTCATAAGTATTACTTTAACAAAGTTACGTATAGTAAAGAGGTACTCATGTTTTTTAATTATTGAATTCAAGCCTTCAATAAAAGCGAAAAATTTCCGAAAATTCAAAATCTGTTTAATACTTAGAACAAGCATCACAGGCGAAGCTGTTTGATGGTAATTTAATTGAATAATTTCCAAAATCAGATGTCAATTAATAAATTTAGGTCGACAAAGGCTATTATGAAAGTTTAAATTAAGATCACTCCGTTTCGGAAATAGAATCTTGGACAGAAAAGCAAAATTACAAGAGACTACGTGGATGTTAAGTTTGACAGCTGTTATATCTTGTTTATTAAATTATTTTTTATGAAAGGAATATCCGTGTTTTACTCTTTACCTCAAACAATGCTTTCGTTCCCTGTCAACTACTAAAAGTAAGTGTTAATCCTCGATCTTTCCGGAAACATCTTCAAAGCGCTTCTTTTTTTCGAAATCCTTGGTGCCCGCTTTAAAAGTACGTAATATTCAAGAAATTGTATATTACGTACTTAATATACTAATTAATAAATAAACTTATTTCAGGGTATAATATGACTAAAGTAACGAACAGATTTTAAGTTTGTTATTTATTTTAAAAGTGAATTTATCGGCAGTGTTCTTACTCTCTCTCTCTCTTCAACCTATTGCAGTCCACTGCTGGACATAGGTCTCCCCCATTTCGCGCCAGACATCCCGGTCCTCCGCCTTTCTCATCCAACTTCCACCAGCGACCTTTCGCAAGTCGTCGGTCCATCGGGCCGGAGGGCGTCCTACGCTACGCTTGCCAAGACGCGGTCTCCACTCTAGAACTCGTCTGCTCCAACGGCCATCGGTTCTGCGACAAACGTGACCAGCCCACTGCCACTTCAACTTGCTGATCCGGCGGGCTATGTCAGTCACTTTAGTGTTCTTACATATCATGATATTTTAATATTAAAAGAATGAGTTGTCATTTTTGTTTTTAATAACACTGATGTTTGTATTTCTGTTATTTTGAGATATTTGCGCCTGTTAATTTATTTCGTGAATAATGAGGTTGGTTACTTGGTGATCCTTTTTTGTATAACTACGACAGTACGCCTATATTATGTTATTGTGTTTTCTTCATAAGAAAAAGAAAAAAGTTAAAATGGTGAGTAAATATCGTTTAAAAACTTCCTTAATTTGGGTATCACTTAAAAGTGTTTGACGTACGGAATAATATATTCTGTTTTACATAAAGAAATTGGGGGATGGGGAGTAAAAGCAAGGATGACTAAAATTTAATCTTTTTTATATTTTAAGAGCGATTTTGCCTGTCTCTCCACTCGGCGAGAGCAACGGCGGATCCAGGGGGAGAGTCATAGGGGTCATGTCCCCCCTGAGCTATTTTTAAGTACTATACTAACGTACATTAACAAAATACCTTATAAGTTCTTAACTTGACTACTACTATGTGACCCCCCTGGCGCCTAACCTGGATCCGCTATTGCCACTCGCCCCCTGTTTCCTTATAATTAGTGGCGTAAATAAATTAATTCGCAAGGTGCCGGGTTTGTCTGTTTCAACTTTGAAGACCCTTTTAATCAATCTGCACAAAGGAGTAAAGCCGTCACTAAGTTTTGGTGAGATAGATATTTTAATTTCCGACTTTGATATAACTTGAATGGTACTGATGTAGCTTTAACATTAAGTGATTTAACAAACTGGTTCGTGGTCATAAAGTTATTCAAATAAATGATTTACAGATACTGTTGTTGTTTGCAATGGAGCGGGCTATTTTTTCAGGAATGAAATCAGTAAAAATGTTATTTATGAGAGAACTAAAGTCATAGAAATAGTCTGCCGAATCAGCAAGTTGAAGTGGCAGTGGGCTGGTGACGACTGTCGAAAAACCAATGGCCGCTGAAGCATACGAGTTTGGAAACTGATGATTGCTTGAGGTGACGAGTTCATAAGTCACCTTGTCTTGACAAGCGTAGTGTTGGACTCCCTTCAGCCACACGCACCGACGTTTTGCAAAAAATACTAGTTTTCTTTGCAGTAAAATTTTGTGGACTCATTGATTGAAACACGTTAGTATGAAATCACATTTATCATCATCAAACAAAACAAACAAACAAAACTTTATTCAAATAAATCTATAACAGATACTTTTGAATCGTCAGTTGTTATTATTATCATATTTTTTAAGACTCTACCATCAGCTCAGTATACGTCCTCACTGAGGGGCACGAGCCTAGCAGTGCGGATGAGCCGACTTCACGCACAGCCTTAGAATCTCTTCACAGGCTTGCGCACGCCATGGAGCAACTTATGCGCAGGCTTCCTCGCGAGGTTTTCTTTCACCGTAAGAGCGTCGCATAAACGTACTATATGTACAATATCCGAATAGACATTGGTACGTGGCGGGATTTGAACCTGCGCCCTCCCGGTCGGAAGGCAACAATCCACACCATCGTGACATAAAATGAGCTTAATGATGATGAGACAGAAATAACATTG
>PQWD01014541.1:0-40442 GCA_019425675.1 Leucinodes orbonalis | reverse complement strand
CCTAGGAACTCCAGTCTTTATTTCAATAGGGCATTTTAATAGAAAGTGGAACTTAATTTCCTGCGTAATTATATCCAGCTCGGTTAGCGTGCTGTAGGTATATTATTCCGTAAAAGTAACTTGCTAGAATTAAAATATACAGTTTTGGTGTGAATTTAAATATAAATACTCAGTCCCAAAAAAAATATTGGTTTATATTAATATCTCTTGGTGATCTTTGGATTGATTAATAAAAAATAGCTTATTTTTAATAACGTAGACATAAGTAATCGTACTCTAAAAATGCGTCATATTTACTTTTATTACTTTAAATATTATTTTTTGATGTTTATATATCTCTCTCGTACATCTTTTATCTAATAAAATAAAAACACAATGTTTAGTTATATTCGTACGTTTATTTGTTAATGATAAGCTAGATCATAGCTTGGGTAATTTTGTATGTAATGAAAAACTTTATTGCACTCAAAATAGTGTACAAAGGCAAACTTAATGCCGAATGGCATTTTCTACCAGTTAACCTAAGGTTATGCAGAAATAAATATAAGTGATGCGGTAATTCCAAAAAATATACTTAATAATGGATACAAAAAATATGTATAATATTTCTGATCGCACTACAGTCAATCAATCATAGGAGGACAGCATAAGGCGCATCGCTGGTGAACTAATGAAATGAGTCTCATAAATGTCTTGAGCTTGCAGTAATCCGCTTGCGGCTCTTTGTCGAAAGCGTGTGCCAGATCCCGCTCAGCCCTGTCGAGTGCTCAGCCGATAAGCTGTTTACCGGTTTATGGACGCCTCAGAAATCGAACGTCTAAGCTGAACTCTAAAATAGCATCTAACACCAACCTTTTTATCAGCAGTTTCTGTAATATGCAATTTCAAATAATAAATCAATTCTTTATTTCAAGTAGACAATCTGATCTATTAAAAAGAGGACCAATCCCGGTTTCAGAATTTTTCAACTTACATCTCTTAATAACTGATTTAAATGTAATTTTGAATACAACAAAAGACTTCTCGTGGAGCTTAAATTCTGATCTTGTGTTCTATTTGAAAGAAAGAAATGAAACCTTCACATAAGAGGATATTTGTATTTGGCTCCTTTGGCCATAGGTCTCCAGCAATTTGCGCCACATTTTTCTCTATTTCATTCAACATTCACTAGTGACCGTTCGTGAGTCGTATGTCCATTAGAGCAGAGGAAGTGCTAAAAATCGGTACATTTATAAAATTATAACCAGTGCGGATAGGAAAGTCTTTACCATTTTGATAGTAAATATAAATGGCAAACATACATATATTATAGATTAAAAAAAGTTTCTTTATATTATATAAATGAAATATAACTCACTCACTCGATACTTTAGGATTACAAGCGTCTACTTTAGTGAGCTTAGCTCAATGTACTCTTAAAGTGAGCATTAGTTTCCAGACGTTGACCGACAATGACATCCTTTGCAGGGAAACTAGAGGAAACTTCCGATTTCCTTCCAAACCGTCCCTCTCAAGCGCCCACTCGTAACTAGAGTGGGCCTTTTACTACCTCATTTATCGAAGAGTGTATATTGAAGTTATCGGTTTATTATTTCGAACTTGTTTAGTAGACCGAGAAAATTTGAAAAAGCTCTTATTTAATACATTTTAATTCAAATCACATTCTCAATATACTAGAATATACGTATTTAAGAGCATTGCATTGCATTTGTGCATGAAAATATTATATAAGTTACATGTTATAAGATGAAGTTATTATGTTGTAAATATCCAAGTACCAGTTAATATAATGTCAAATGAATAAAACAATAACTTTGTCGATACCGACTCGTCGTCACAATACAGTCACATATTCGAGTAATCTTAAAAGTTATCAAATTTATTAAGTAGATAAACATTATTTAAATTTAAAAAGTTAATATAGTACTAAAACTAAGAGCGTCGGTGGCTCAATGGTGTAGACTGTTGCCCACCTACCGCGAGGGCTGAGATTCAAATCCCGCCACGTACCAATGTGTTTTCGAATTTTCGAAATAATATGTACATTATCCGACACTCTTACGGTGAAGGAAAACATCGTGAGGAAACCTTCATGCACGCTTGCGAAGAGATTCAAAGGTTGTATGTGGAGTCGTCCAACCCGCACTGGGCCCGCGTGGACGACTAAGGCCTAATCACTCTATACGGGTAGGCTCGTGCCCCTCGGTTGGGACGTATAATGAGCTGATGATGATGATAGTACTAAAATTTTAAAAGTTTAATTTTAAAGTTAAAATCTATATATAAGGTATATGATATATGATGCTTCTATATCTGTCAATGAATAGTGTATATCATTACTCATTCGATGATCTAATTCGAGGTCCGGTTTTGGACCATTACCTCTGGCTGGTCCTTCTTTGTCCAATGTTTCTTTCTCCGCTGAAAATACGTAGGGTGTTCAATAAATACTGTCGTATAATTACATATATCTATACTTTTTCAAAATAAGCCCCGTTACAATTAATGCATTTAGTCATACGCACAAACCACTCATTTATCCAGTCCTCCCACTTTTCTTTATGAATTAAATCTAATTCTTCATGAAAAGCTCGAACCAAATCTTCTTCAGTAGAAAACTTTCGCCCTTTCATGCGGTTTTTCACGAATGGAAATAAATCGAAGTCGCAGAGTGCAAGATCGGGACTATAAGGAGGGTGGTCAAGTACTTTTATACCAGATACTCTCAGAAATTGCGAAGTAGCGCCAGCTCTATGAGCTGGCATTATCGTGATGTAGGAACCATGAGCGGAGTCCCGAATTCGGTCGTCAAATCTCAGTGTACCATTGACTAGTAACGGTCTTCTGTCCACTTAGCATTACTGATTTTATTAAGCCTTGTTTGGTAAAAAAAAACGGCCATCATTCTTTTCTTTACTGATTTAGATTTTCGCACTTGAATTGGTTGCTCTTCGTCTCCGAAGACCCATATCTTGCTTTGTGATTTAGTTGGCACATCGTAGTAGTAAATCCACGTTTCGTCACCAGTGATAACTGAATTCACATCTTTTGATTGATCATTGTCAAATCGTTTCAGCATAGATTGCGCCCATTCAAATCGTTGTTGTTTTTGGAAGTCACTTAAAGAGTGGGGTACCCACAATGTACAATTTTTTTTCACACTTAAATGATTCTTCTCTAGGTTGTGCAAAGAGGATACAGGAATATTTAGGAGTTCTTCTAATTGACGATATGTGATTCGGCGATCTTCTCTTATAGCTTTTTCCACACGAGCTATGTTTTCCGGCACTTGAATTTCTGCAGGTCTGCCTGGTCGCGGGTCGTCATCTAGCTCAAAATCTCCACGCTTGAACTGTTAATACCATCGTTCCACGGTTCTTATAGATAGAGCTTCATGACCAAAAACAGAACACATCTCATCAAAACATTTTTGTTTAGTTAAACCGCGCTTGAAATTATAACAGATAATTACACGATAGTCTCGTTCACTCCACGACGTCATCACGACTTTTTTCGAAAATTCCTTTAACTAAAATAGAAACTTTAACAAGTTAAAACAAACGTGTTTACACTTGTTATTGACGACACTTACTGATGAACACAAAAAATTACGGCTTACGTATAGCGTTTGCAGACACGCCAATACATCTTGAACACCCTACGTTTGTACCGTGAGCGTCACGTATTCTAGTGTTGATAGGACTTCTTACACAGAATGACTACAAATTATAACCTAATGCCATCAATTCAGTTTAGGGTCACCGAAAGGTGAGTAATGATGTGGTCATTTTCTACTAAGCCCATTGACCATACGGTGGGTGGTATTTAGCAGAAAATAGGTAAGCACAGCTTCTTCAGTAATCCTTGGATAATAAGGCAAAACACTTCATCATAGTGAAGTAGGCCTTAAGTCAACCAGTCTTACGAGCTGTTTTGGTAAGTATTGAATGATTTGGCTGCTTAATTGCGTTGTTAGTTCTAAAAAATAATACCGAGAAGTAAAATGAATTCGTATTACTTTGAATATTAGTTGTTTTTTTTGGACGACGTTAATTCGGTAAAATAAATCCAGATTTACGGCCTAAATATGAATTGACGAGTCCATTATCGGTGTTTCATCCAAATAAAGTACACACATTTACGATCTAGTTTAATGTGGCTCAAGGCGTAAAAATTCTCCTTAAGGGTAACATCAAAATGTTATTATTTATCGCATAAAATATGACTTCTAACGACCGCTCGGCCAGCTTACGCTTAACGGATTTCATATTCAACATTTGAAGTTATTAAAGCTCAAAATGCTCGATGGCATAGCGGATGCGCGTTCAGTTGACGATTTTGAAAATTAAATAAATAAATATATACCGATATTCACACAGTGCCATCTAGCAAACCAAGCATATAGCCTGAAAATTCTTTATTGACGTCATACAGCGCTATCTAGCCCCAAGTAAAGCGTGAAGCTTGTATTACATACTTATACACATACTTACCTATGTACATATTTTTTGTAAATACATACATATTATACATAGACAACAAATGTACTAAACAACGGGCAGTCATACTCATAATATAATTATATACTTATTTTTGTAAATACTTTTTTTTATTCATAGATAACACCAAGACCAATACAAACAGACATGTTTATGCACACAAATGTTTATACTGCCCGGGGACGAACACGGAACTCTTGGTGTAAGAGCCGACGTCTCGACCATTACACCAAATGGGTCGTCAATACTTAAGCAACTGTCGTAAAGGCCGGCCATCGGAATAGCGACTTAAATATAATCAAAATATTAAAACATCTCTTTGTGTTTTGAAAAGTATTCATTATCATCATCATGATACGTCTCCCAAGGGCACGAGCCTACCTGTATAGGGTGCATAGGCCATATTCGTCCACGCGGGCTAGTAAAAAGCAGACAGTGGTATGTTAGGATGGTATTGACACTTGGAGCTCATGAGTGAAAGTAGGACGACAAATCAAGTTCATTTGAAGTTAATGTGAAGGAGGATTAACCTTGACCAAATTGGTCAAGTCCTCAAGAAGGCTGGGGTCCTGAGCAGGACGAATACGAGCAGCATGAAATGATTGATGGATGTGAATGAAGCTAGAGAAGTATGTCAGGACCGCGCAAAAAGGCGCTCCATCGTCTTTGCCTTCCCCTTCGGTACCAAAACGTGAGCTTTATTTATTTATTTGTTGTCTTAAAAGTGGGAGAGCCATGCTTCGGAACGAAAAGGTCGTCCGGAGTGATACCACAGCATAAACACAGGTTTTATAATAAATAGTAATAATAATAAACTTATATAATTTTTAAGCATACAAAGATTGTAAAGTA
Organism: Leucinodes orbonalis; assembly: GCA_019425675.1. NCBI lineage: Eukaryota > Metazoa > Arthropoda > Insecta > Lepidoptera > Crambidae > Leucinodes > Leucinodes orbonalis. The sequence goes on along the minus strand of PQWD01014541.1, from coordinate 35,091 downwards.
ATTGTTTCTTCAAAATTACCCGTGCCCTTTCTATCAGGTGGAATGACTACTCTTTTATCTACATAATATGAAATAAAAAAATAATGTTAAATGTATGTTTTTTCAAAAATTGTAACTGCAAGTCAACTGTGACTTTGAATTTGCTAGAATTTATTATAGCTTAGAGGTATGATGACTGGGTCCTGAAATCGTAAGAACTATTTCATTTTATTACAAATCTGCGTTAAATATAACGATTTGCTTACTCTCAGTTCGAAAACTCATGTTTTATGAATTGTATTAGTCTTCAAAGTAAGATGGGCAAGTCCATTTTTAAAGTACAATAATTGTCAAAAATTTGTTAACAAAAGGATAACACATACAATTTAAAGCAACTTTTGCTATGAAACCGTTTTAGTAAACGCAACATTTAATATAGTTGTAGCACAAAATTCATAAACTATGCGTACTAATTACTGATGCGTGACGTCATAACTAGGTAGCCATTTGTATGAAGCGTTTTTGGGAAAGTCCATTAATGTGTTTATAGAATTGGAAAATCTCTGTGAGTTTTAATGTTAAGGGAGTAATTTTTTGACCAATGTTTCTATTATTATGCGGTCCATCGATATAATAACAGAAAAAAAATTGTCCTATTGTGTCGTCATTGAGCTAGTTACAAATTTAGTTTAGTTTAGTTTAGTACTGTCCGAACAGTTTAATACTCGTATAAAGAACTCTTCGAGCTGTTCTATTTAGAGCATGATGAATTATTTATGAAGATAATAATATTTGAAGCAGATTGTTGTTCGTAATAAAGTGGGATTATTTGTGTTTGTCTATGGAAGTTAGAAGCAGTATGTGGTTTTATAAAAATTAAGCCATTAAACGGGCATTTTTATTACGGTAACATCGTCAAATGTAGCCAATATGAGTATTGACTGCCAGATTAACTGAGCTTCTTTTTTCGATCCGTTATTAGGACAACTTTCCATACATCTATGGCATTATAACACCATGAAGGCCCTTGGTAGTCACGGTGACAGATATCAACGGACAACCTTTTAATACTTCTACTCTAATCCTATTAATAAAGGATTCAGTGTTTGGGATAATCATAACTCATTAATTTATCTGTACATAATTATTTAACGGAATATTTTTCTCCATTATTTATTAAATAACCATCCTATACAGGAAATCGAGATAAAATGTTTAACGTATAATCCATTTTTGGCGTCATATTAATTAGCACAAAGAGTAAACGCACGCATCATTACACAAACCATTCAATCAAAATTGGTTGCATAATTAAGCCAGCTAAATTTCGTGTTTCGCTTTTAGAACGTATTTAAGTAATTAGCGCCGACATGTTTCTTAACATTTTGTATGCATTATAAAGTCCCGAGCTCCTATTTTATACAAAAAACACAAGGCAAATGCACATAATATGATGATGATGATTACGATGATGTACGCTTGCAGTTCTTCACAGACAAATAAAATACGACTGCCTACCTAAGTCAGCTTAGGAAAGACAGTATAAATAGTTTTTGAGGTTCCTAGGTGACAAATGAAAACGTAGGTAATTGAAACAGTCAGACATTGGTCGCAACATATTTACACAATAAACATGTAAAGACTAAATACTGGATTAGAATATATAGGCATGTCACCGGCAAATTACACAAACCGCAAATTTATAACTACTACAGATAAATTAAATTATTTAAAGGCATACATTTTCGCAAATTGATCAACTTGCCTAAAGGACCCGTAAAGTAAGAAGAGTGAAATTAACCACAGAGCTACGAAGGTTTGTAGTGGCCGTTACCAAAATTGTAACACAATTTTCGCTGTTCAGAATTTTTTTCGCAAAAATTTGTTTATATTATAGTAACTTTTGTCTATATTATACATTATATTGTACCATCAAGTTGCAACGTTAGATCAAAAACACATTCCTATACTCGTAAGTAGAATATTATCACTTAGCACCCTACTTGCACATTTAATAATATAATAAATGCTCCGCTGATCAAGTACCTAAATACTATTGAAATACAAGTACCTTTTTCACTTGGACGAAAGAAATTCTAACCTATTTCAATTGAGATTTTCTGCTACATAAAGCACGTTATTCCCGGGAACTAATATCTCCAAAGCTTGTGCCAATGAAACGAATAAAGGGACATGGTGTAGCGAAAAATAAAAAGTCTCACAAATACGCGTAAAAAACATTTGAGGGGCTAGTTAAGAAGTTCCGTGACCGCCTATCTATATACGTTAACGTAGCCTTTAACGTATTTCTGTTATTTTTTATTTATTATAATGTACCAATTTTATCTGCGGATTGCCTTTCTTTAGCGAGTGCGACTTTTACTTTGGTTGTGATTTAGATTATTAACTAAGTACATGTTTTTTACAATATGTATGGATGTATTTTTATGTTTAAATATTTGGAAGTAAGTGTTTTACCTTTTGTGCTGTACCAGGATGCTGGCATATTTTGTGATGCAGTAAATTACTTATCAAAGAAATTTCGGGATGAAGGTGCTTTTTTCTTTACTTGTATTTTTCTTTATTACATTATTATATTGACGCTCCTAATGTTATCAAATATATTTCACAAAAAGTCGTTGCATGGTACTATAAACACCATATTAGACAGCGCAAGACGTCAAGCTAACAAGTTAACCCTTGATAAACTCCGTACAGCATCGACTAAGTAGGTCACACCAAGGTTTAACAGTTAATTTTCCACAACTGAATTAGAGTTAGCCATTGTTCAAGAGTCAATCTCACCGGCATCTCGCCTTATTGGCTTTAATAATGGGAAATCCAGTGTGCACTCTGTAAAAGAGGGTTAAAATAAATTCTAGTTAGCAGACAGCCCCTCGCGGCCGACGCAATCTAATTTTAACTCGGGCGAAATCTGGTTAAATGATCGCATTGGTTGCAAATATAATCAGGCGTTTTACGCTGCCTGATATATTTACTATTCATAGGATATTTTTGCAATGGTTCAAGAACTAAGTCATTCAGTATATGACATTGTGTTCGTTTTTTATTGATTTAATGTTGAATTACAAACAATTTTCTATTAGTAAGGACTAACAAGGATATAGGTTTTAATAATAAAACTATTCTTAACTTTAACAAATACTACTTATACATAAAATAAATCAAATGTGTCTTTTTATGGCCTACTTAAGAAAATAATAACTATAGGCAAAACAAACCCCGGAAGAATCAATTCAAATGCTATGATAGGAGATCGGAGAAATACCATGTATAACATTTTTGGGACTCTTCGCAACTTCACCTGCTTGTGATGCACCATCTTTCTCAATAGCGAACGATGCTCAGGGCTTACCAATGCGCATTGGACCAGCGTAGTAGGATAGGGAAGACAGAGGTCTTCTGTCCAGCTTATGACGTTATACTGTAGGTAGTAGTTTTTTATACTATAGACATACGTACAAACAGCTCTCCTAATGTTAAACGATGCAGCCGCCTATGGGCCTCCTAAGCAGAAATACGATTTCTTGATACTACGTTACACCATGATCACTCCCGAAAATATTTATACTGGCACATATTGGCACAAAGTCATACTATAAATTTTATAATATAATTTTCTGTGAGTTCCTGGATAAGTACGTGCCACTTGATACATTAATATTCTTTGAATTACCTATTTTTGATACTTTTAACTGCCCATTACGACTACATGTTTTAATTTATTTATGACGAGTTTCCTTTTTAACGGCACCTATAATATTATTAACCTGAAAGAAAATCCGAAGTGAAATCCTAAACTCGTGCTTAAATAAATGATTGTCGTATATCAGTGTAATTAGTGACGTCGAAAACATCCTCAAAGAATATCGCTCGTGGGCCTTTTGTTTACACTTCGAAGAAACTCCCCAAACTCTTATATTTTATGGATTCTCGGGCTTTAAGTCAATATTTATTCTTGTTGAGTGTCTTATAAAGCATAGTTATTTTATAACTACACAACCGGCCTGACTTCGCTTGGTAAAAGAGTCGTTTAGTGATCTAATATTACTAGAAGTAGCCTGGTGCGGACGTGGAAAAGTGCGCTAAGGGTAAGAAAGACTTTTCGGCTTTGATGGTAAGAGCTAAATAAATGATTTTGAAACTTCATATATTGCCGCTGTAAATGAAAGTACTTTCATTATAAATTAATCTTTTATTTTTAATTTAAATCACATCAAATCATTTATTTATAAATTATTATTTTGACTCAATACCACGCGATTCGATCTGTGCCCACATGCCCTGAGTAATTTGTCGACTAAAGACTTATTGAAAAATACTCTTTTTTAAGACGATTACTGCAAGTTAAAGTGCATTTGATGTACAGTTTAATTGCTAATCTACTACACGTAAAGCTTAGCCATGAAAGCTTGACGTACTTTAATTGGGATTGTAATGCAATCAACGTTTCAACAGAGGGCATATTACTCACGCAATCACGCAACGCTCTTGCAAACACCGCTAATTCATTTCATTTAGGGATTGTTTGAGTATTCTTTAGGGGTCGTATTTAACGAATAAACTACAATGCTTCAAAATTCAATATAGCCTTAAATTTATCAATTGCACAACAAATGTTCTTTGTTTTCGTATTCATGGCATAAAAACCATGTTAAAAACCGACCGGGGATAACTATAAATAATCAATATAAAATATTTTTTACATTATATCGTATTTATATTTTTAACTTACTTCAAAAAAGGAGGTTACTCGATTTGACCATCATCATCAAATGATGATCGAATCGAGTAACCTCCTTTGCCTTTTTTCCTCGTGGATATCTTATATGAACCAATTTTGATGATAATGGTGGTTGGGGGTGGTTTCATGATAAGAAAGTCATTAAACCACCCCCATGAAGAAGTCATGAAGTCTGATGAAGGAAGAACAAAGAAATCGAACTTTTAAAAATCGATTTAGAGCAACTGTTACTTCATTATAGTATAATTATTCTAGTGATTATTTTTTTACGAATCACTCAAAACTGTAAAAACAAAAACATTTAAACAGAAAAACCGTCTTCAAACTTAAAAGCAAATAATATATTCTTGACTAGGTAAATAGAAATGGTTAAATAATTATTTTATAATTTTGATGTCGATGCCAAGAGCGAAACAATTTTTTCAGCTTTTTGATATAGGTTCGTATAAATATGAATTTATAGTTATTGTTTTACTTCGCACAGACATCACAATTATAAAATAATTATTTAACCATTTCTATGTACCTAGTCAAAAAAATATTTTTTACTTTTTATTTTGTATTTGGAATTTTTGGTTCATAATTATTTATTACATTTATATAACATCTATAAATTCAATAATTAATGAAATGACCTCCATCTCTCTGGAAACCATAATAACATCCTTTCACATCAAACATTTCATTTTAATATATATATTAATAATATATAAAAAATTGCACATAAAAAATTGTAAACGGAAGTTAAACTTGTATATTAATGTAACAAATGTTACATTACTCGGTTTATATGATTTAGATTTGAGTATAAAATATAGACGGTAATAAATAAGAAAGACAAAAGCAGAATAAATTAAATTCGTCAGACACAAAGACAAATCCAGAATAAATTAACCAGTTCGTCGTAAGCTTCACGTTTACGACATCATCCAAGAAAGGATATATATAACCTATTTGAATATGTTTAAGAAGGTTTAAGGCATTGCGTTATTTACCAATATTTATATACAGTGCGACTGGAGGTAAACCCTGTTGAGTGCAAATGGCCTACACAACTTCAACAGACAACGAGATGGCTCTCAGTCCAAAAAAAATATAGATCCTCACGTACCGTGTAAGCACGTTAGACCAACTAAGTTGTCTCTTATAAAATTTGTTTGATAGTTTTGGCATAAGGCCGGCTATGTTTGTCTAACCTGGAAAGAGCTGAACTCTAAAATGACAACGATATAATCATGTTTAAAGCATGGACTGGGTTCAATAGAAATCTAATAATTATTATTACTCCATACCTCAAAGGTATTAAAGCAAAAATAATTAGTTTGGTACATTGTTTTAGAAGATCGTCAGTTGATAAAAACCGTCGTCAACGTGTTGTTCCGCCATTGAAATGTATATGAAAAATCGACTGATTTGACAGATTGAAAAAAGCAGTTCGTTAGTCTGTCAATAAACTTCTTTATTCAACCAAAGAACAACCACCATACCACCGTTAAATCACTCTGCAAATATCCAGCGGCATTTAACGAAACAGTTAAATAAGTCAAGTTAAACCCGGATCCGCGCGCGTTTTCATTGAACGCTCTCACATTGGGTTGCAACCTCAAAACACATCCGCTCAATTAGAAAAAGCTTTTAGTATTTTCCTTTTCTTCTTACGTAAATACAACGTTACGGGTTTACTTATTTTTTTAGAAAAGTTACGGATATAAAAGGCCATACGTGATGTCATTATCCGCTTTATATATCCCTTTTTAAGAACCCGTTATATAAGATAGATATGTATTTACGTCATTAGGCTCGCTTACACAATAACCCAATGTGATTACATTGGGTAATTGGTTATTCAGAGATTTCTGACAAGCTGACCGAACTAGTATATTGGCATCTAAACAATGTTACGATATAAATAAAATATGATAAGCTACCATTTTTATTTTCGCTTGATTTAAAATCTTACCTTGTATTTGAACCCAATAAATAATGACAAAACCTTAATAACACAGGAACTAAATACGCGTTACATTATATCACCAAAAAATGCATTGTAATTGTAATGGCGCGAATGTTGCTGAGTTTAGGACCTTTTTGACAACAGTATTTGGATAAGCCAACATGCCTTTTCTTAAATATAGTACCTAAAGAATTATCCTTTAGTGACTTAAAAAACACTAATGTTATTTATTATAGACCAAATCATTGTTTGTAAATGAATATTGTATTTGCCTATGTCTTGATTATTCTTCGTTGCCTTTGTCTCTTAGCAATATCATATTAAATTTTCGAGTCAACTAAAAATGACTTTCTTTTATTGAAAGGCTTATGAACCTATCATTGACCTTATTAACGTACCTTAGTGGTTTGTGAAAAACATTATCCCTGTGTACTGTCATAGAAAATATCATCTCCTTTTGCAATAACGAAGTCTTTGTCTCCATCCATTGTTAGACATCATAAGGTGATGTCACCGGCGAGGCGTCTCCGATGACGGCGACCCTTAGTCCCTTTGTTAACTTGTTTCTCTCCGCGCTGATATTAATACTTTATGTACAGTTCGGCATTATAACGTGGTACATTATTAATATAACAACACATTCACTCACATTATATAATATTGGTAAGCACAGGAGTCGTTTCATACAGAATGAGTATCCTTAGTCGTAGGCGTAGGGATTCGGATGACAGTTTTAGAATGAAACTGTTGTTACCATATAGACCAAACAAATTGAAGTCAGAACTTAGAGTAACAATAAACTAACAGTCATATTAAAAAAATACACAACTAATAAATACGCTAATTAAACAAATAACATGATTAAAAANCCAATTAAATAATTTTTCTATTGGCAGCCCTGGTAGTAACCGCGTCAGTGAAAGGGTAGGAGCGAAACCGCGAGATAACTTTTAACCGACTATTTAGATGATGGGGTCACTTTTGCAAGTATTTGTGGTGTTGCCAACACTGGTAAACATACTTACGATTGAATAACATAATACAATTTAAGGGTTAAGGTTTAAAAGGGTCAGTTTTGAAGACCTTGAGGGCAGTTATTAATTTTACGAGCTGTTCCGTTTAAATATTATTTCATCATCAGCTCATTAAACGTCCCCACCAAGGGGCACGAGCCTACCCGTATAGGGTGTTTAGGCCTTAGTCGTCCACGCGGCCCCAGTGCGGGTTGGCCGACTTCACGCACAACCTTTGAATTTCTTCGCAGGCGTGCGCAGGTTTCCTCACGATGAGGAAAACTGCATCTGCATGTAAAACAATAACTTTGTTTGGACCTTTCTTATAACTCTTCATATTAAATTACTCGTTTGTTTCTTGTTCTTAGTAGCTGTATTCTGTCTATCTTTGTTACCTTATTTGACTTCAAGTAGGTTGCTTCTTAGTCGCTTACATAACATAACTGGTGGATTGATGACCTGGTAAGGATGGCAGGTAGCAGATGGATGTCAACTGCTAGGTTTCGACCCGCGTGGAAATCATTAGGGGAGGCCTTCGTTCAGCAATGAACTATATAGGCTAAAATGACGTCGAGGATGAGACATTTTATAAGAAAAATAATGCATTTTAAAACATTAAATAATCATTTTCTATCAACGTTTTACGCATTATCTGCATATTAAATAATAATATATTCCCAAAGTAACAGAACTTCTAGAATAAGCAAAAGACGGCTTATTTATATTATGTAACAATTATGTTTATAACATAAATTAAATACTTAACTAAAATACATAAAAATAACGGTAAATCCGCAACTAACTGGAAATATGGCTTCGGCAAGCAATTTCCCGATATTAAACTGTAATTCAAACGAACGCCGAGCCAGGTAACAAGATATTTTATCGGCCTTTCCCGGTAAAAATGCCACTGCATCTATCGATGGATATTGAAATAAGTTATGAGTTTTGCAATACGCTTTTAATATCTAGATATGGACTAATGTTGAGCATTTTTATTACATTTTATAATAGTATTTATACCTATTTTATTTTGCAGATATTATTACTTACTAACAAGATCACAAGGCACACTACAATATAGTCATATAATTGACAGATTACTAACAAAATGTATACTTATCTGATTTTTTTATTTTTATAAATTTGAACTTATTTATGTACAAACAGTACATTATGCTCCTGTTGGAAGATGGTTGAGAACCATTTATCAAATATGAGTCGACAATTACTTCTTCACAATCAATAGGTAAGAATATTAAAGAAAATTCAAAATTAAATAAACTGTACTATAAAACCTCTTTGGGCTAAGTGTTACTGGCGCTTCAGCCGCTTGACATATCTCGAAGTGTAAGAACTATTCATCCTATGATCTAACGAAAGGAATGTTCGTTATTTCATCACCATCAGTTCATTATACGTCCCCAGCGAGGGGCACGAGCCTACCCGTATAGGGTGTATAGGGCGGATAGGCCGAATTCACGCACAGCCTTTTAATCTCTTCGCAAGCGTGGGCAGGTTTCCTCGCGATGTTTTCCTTCACCGTAAGAGCGTCGGATAAACGTAAATATAATTTCGAAAATTCAAAAAGATGGTAAGTGGCAGGGTTTGAACATGACAACCGTCAACTCTAATAAGCCACCGACCCTTTTTGGGAATTTTATTCGTTTTATTTGTTCAATTAGGTATTTATTGTTGTGTATTTTTTTAATACTGACTGTTAGTTTATTGTTACTCTAAGTTCTGACTTCAATTTGTTTGGTCTATATGGTAACAACAGTTTCATTCTAAAACTGTCATCCGAATCCCTACGCCTACGACTAAGAATACTCAATATTCTGTATAAAACGACTCCTGTGCTTACCAAATATTATATAATGTTAGTGATACCGAACTGTACATAAAGTATTAATATCAGCGCGGAGAGAAACAAGTTAACAAAGGGACTAAGGGCCGCCGTCATCGGAGACGCCTCGCCGGTGACATCACCTTATGATGTCTAACAATGGATGGAGACAAAAGACTTCGTTATTGCAAAAGGAGATGATATTTTCTATGACAGTACACGGGGATAATGTTTTTCACAAACCACTAAGGTACGTTAATAAGGTCAATGATAGGTACATAAGCCTTTCAATAAAAGAAAGTCATTTTTAGTTGACTCGAAAATTTAATATGATATTGCTAAGAGACAAAGGCAACGAAGAATAATCAAGACATAGGCAAATACAATATTCATTTACAAACAATGATTTGGTCTATAATAAATAACATTAGTGTTTTTTAAGTCACTAAAGGATAATTCTTTAGGTACTATATTTAAGAAAAGGCATGTTGGCTTATCCAAATACTGTTGTCAAAAAGGTCCTAAACTCAGCAACATTCGCGCCATTCAATTACAATGCATTTTTTGGTGATATAATGTAACGCGTATTTAGTTCCTGTGTTATTAAGGTTTTGTCATTATTTATTGGGTTCAAATACAAGGTAAGATTTTAAATCAAGCGAAAATAAAAATAGTAGCTTATCATATCCTTATTTATATGGTAACATTGTTTAGATGCCAATATACTAGTTCGGTCAGCTTGTCAGAAATCTCTGAATAACCAATTACCCAATGTAATCACATTGGGTTATTGTGTAAGCGAGCCTAATGACGTAAATACATATCTATCTTATATAACGGGTTCTTAAAAAGGGATATATAAAGCGGATAATGACATCACGTATGGCCTTTTATCCGTAACTTTTCTAAAAAAATAAGTAAACCCGTAACGTTGTATTTACGTAAGAAGAAAAGGGAAAATACTAAAAGCTTTTTCTAATTGAGCGGATGTGTTTTGAGGTTGCAACCCAATGTGAGAGCGTTCAATGAAAATCGCGGAATCGCGCGGATCCGGGTTTAACTTGACTTATTTAACTGTTTCGTTAAATGCCGCTGGATATTTGCAGAGTGATTTAACGGTGGTATGGTGGTTGTTCTTTGGTTGAATAGGAAAGTTTATTGACAGACTTTTTTTCAACGATTTTTCATATACATACTTTCAATGGCGGAACAACACGTTGACGACGGTTTTTATCAACTGACGATCTTCTAAAACAATGTACCAAACTATTATTTTTGCTTTAATACTTTGAGGTATGGAGTAATAATAATTATTAGATTTCTATTGAACCCAGTCGATGTAATACATGATTATATCGTTGTCATTTTAGGTTCAGCTCTTTCCAGGTTAGACAAACATAGCCGCCCTTATGCCAAAACTATCAAACAAATTTTATAAGAGACAACTTAGTTGGTCTTACGTGCTTACACGGTACGTGAGGATCTTTTTTTTTTTGGACTGAGAGCCATCTCGTTTGTCTGTTGAAGTTGTGAAGGCCATTTGCACTCAACAGGGTTTACCTCCAGTCGCACTGTATATAAAATATTGGTAAATAACCTCAATGCCTTAAACCTTCTTAAACATATTCAAATAGGTTATATATATCCTTTCTTGGATGATGTCGTAAACGTGAAGCTTACGACGAACTGGTTAATTTATTCTGGATTTGTCTTTGTGTCTGACGAATTTAATTTATTCTGCTTTTGTCTTTCTTATTTATTACCGTCTATATTTTATACTCAAATCTAAACCATATAAACCGAGTAATGTAACATTTGTTACATTAATATACAAGTTTAACTTCCGTTTACAATTTTTTATGTGCATTAATAATATATATATAAAAATGAAATGTTTGATGTAAAAGGATGTTATTATGGTTTCCAGAGAGATGGAGGTCATTTCATTAATTATTGAATTTATAGATGTTATATAAATGTAATAAATAATTATTAACCAAAAATTCCAACTACAAAATAAAAAGCTAAAAATATGTTTTTGACTAGGTACATAGATTGTGATGTCTGTGCGAAGTAAAACAATAACTATAAATTCATATTTATACGAACCTATATCAAAAAGCTGAAAAAATTGTTTCGCTCTTGGCATCGACATCAAAATTATAAAATAATTATTTAACCATTTCTATTTACCTAGTCAAGAATATATTATTTGCTTTTAAGTTTGAAGACGGTTTTTCTGTTTAAATGTTTTTGTTTTTACAGTTTTGAGTGATTCGTAAAAAAATAATCACTAGAATAATTATACTATAATGAAGTAACAGTTGCTCTAAATCGATTTTTAAAAGTTCGATTTCTTTGTTCTTCCTTCATCAGACTTCATGACTTCTTCATGGGGGTGGTTTAATGACTTTCTTATCATGAAACCACCCCCAACCACCATTATCATCAAAATTGGTTCATATAAGATATCCACGAGGAAAAAAGGCAAAGGAGGTTACTCGATTCGATCATCATTTGATGATGATGGTCAAATCGAGTAACCTCCTTTTTTGAAGTAAGTTAAAAATATAAATACGATATAATGTAAAAAATATTTTATATTGATTATTTATAATTATCCCCGGTCGGTTTTTAACATGGTTTTTATGCCATGAATACGAAAACAAAGAACATTTGTTGTGCAATTGATAAATTTAAGGCTATATTGAATTTTGAAGCATTGTAGTTTATTCGTTAAATACGACCCCTAAAGAATACTCAAACAATCCCTAAATGAAATGAATTAGCGGTGTTTGCAAGAGCGTTGCGTGATTGCGTGAGTAATATGCCCTCTGTTGAAACGTTGATTGCATTACAATCCCAATTAAAGTACGTCAAGCTTTCATGGCTAAGCTTTACGTGTAGTAGATTAGCAATTAAACTGTACATCAAATGCACTTTAACTTGCAGTAATCGTCTTAAAAAAGAGTATTTTTCAATAAGTCTTTAGTCGACAAATTACTCAGGGCATGTGGGCACAGATCGAATCGCGTGGTATTGAGTCAAAATAATAATTTATAAATAAATGATTTGATGTGATTTAAATTAAAAATAAAAGATTAATTTATAATGAAAGTACTTTCGTTTGCAGCGGCAAGATATGAATTTTCAAAATCATTTATTTAGCTCTTACCATCAAAGCCGAAAAGTCTTTCTTACCCTTAGCGCACTTTTCCACGTCCGCACCAGGCTACTTCTACTAATATTAGGCAATCACTAAACGACTCTTTTACCCAAGCGAAGTCAGGCCGGTTGTGTAGTTATAAATAACTATGCTTTATAAGACCACTCAAAGAAACTCGTAATTGACTTAAAGCCCGAGAATCCATAAAATATAAAGAGTTTGGGGAGTTTCTTCGAAGCTGTAAACAAAAGGCCCACGAGCGATATTCTTTGAGGATGTTTTCGACGTCACTAATTACACTGATATACGACAATCATTTATTTAAGCACGAGTTTAGGATTTCACTTCGGATTTTCTTTCAGGTTAATTATATCATAGGTGCCGTTAAAAAGGAAACTCATCATAAATAAATAAAAACATGTAGTCGTAATGGGCAGTTAAAAGTATCAAAAATAGGTAATTCAAAGAATATTAATGTACCAAGTGGCACGTACTTATCCAGGAACTCACAAAAAACTATATTATAAAATTTATATGACTTTTTGCCAATATGTGCCAATATAAATATTTTCGGGAGTGATCATGGTGTAACGTAGTATCAAGAAATCGTACTTCTGCTTAGGAGGCCCATAGGCGACTGCATCGTTTAACATTAGGAGAGCTGTTTGTACGTATGTCCTATAGTATAAAAAACTACTACCTACAGTATAACGTCATAAGCTGGACAGAGGTCTTCCCTATCCTACTACGCTGGTCCAATGCGCATTGGTAAGCCCTGAGCATCGTTCGCTATTGAGAAAGATGGTGCATCACAAGCAGGTGAAGTTGCGAAGAGTCCCAAAAATTTTATACATGGTATTTCTCCGATCTCCTATCATAGCATTTGAATTGATTCTTCCGGGGTTTGTTTTGCCTATAGTTATTATTTTCTTAAGTAGGCCATAAAAAGACACATTTGATTTATTTTATGTATAAGTAGTATTTGTTAAAATTAAGAATAGTTTTATTATTAACACCTATATCCTTGTTAGTACTTACTAAATTAAACGTTAATTTAGTAAGTACTAACAAGGATATAGGTGTTAACTAAATTAAACGTTTTTTAAATCAATAAAAAACGAACACAATGTCATATACTGAATGACTTAGTTCTTGAACCATTGCAAAAATATCCTATGAATAGTAAATATATCAGGCAGCGTAAAACGCCTGATTATATTTGCAACCAATGCGATCATTTAACCAGATTTCGCCCGAGTTAAAATTAGATTGCGTCGGCCGCGAGGGGCTGTCTGCTAACTAGAATTTATTTTAACCCTCTTTTACAGAGTGCACACTGGATTTCCCATTATTAAAGCCAATAAGGCGAGATGCCGGTGAGATTGACTCTTGAACAATGGCTAACTCTAATTCAGTTGTGGAAAATTAACTGTTAAACCTTGGTGTGACCTACTTAGTCGATGCTGTACGGAGTTTATCAAGGGTTAACTTGTTAGCTTGACGTCTTGCGCTGTCTAATATGGTGTTTATAGTACCATGCAACGACTTTTTGTGAAATATATTTGATAACATTAGGAGCGTCAATATAATAATGTAATAAAGAAAAATACAAGTAAAGAAAAAAGCACCTTCATCCCGAAATTTCTTTGATAAGTAATTTACTGCATCACAAAATATGCCAGCATCCTGGTACAGCACAAAAGGTAAAACACTTACTTCCAAATATTTAAACATAAAAATACATCCATACATATTGTAAAAAACATGTACTTAGTTAATAATCATAATCACAACCAAAGTAAAAGTCGCACTCGCTAAAGAAAGGCAATCCGCAGATAAAATTGGTACATTATAATAAATAAAAAATAACAGAAATACGTTAAAGGCTACGTTAACGTATATAGATAGGCGGTCACGGAACTTCTTAACTAGCCCTCAAATGTTTTTTTACGCGTATTTGTGAGACTTTTTATTTTTCGCTACACCATGTTCCTTTATTCGTTTCATTGGCACAAGCTTTGGAGATATTAGTTCCCGGGAATAACGTGCTTTATGTAGCAGAAAATCTCAATTGAAATAGGTTAGAATTTCTTTCGTCCAAGTGAAAAAGGTACTTGTATTTCAATAGTATTTAGGTACTTGATCAGCGGAGCATTTATAATATTATTAAATGTGCAAGTAGGGTGCTAAGTGATAATATTCTACTTACGAGTATAGGAATGTGTTTTTGGTCTAACGTTGCAACTTGATGGTAAAATATAATGTATAATATAGACAAAAGTTACTATAATATAAACAATTTTTTGTGAAAAAATTTAGCTGGCTTAATTATGCAACCAATTTTGATTGAATGGTTTGTGTAATGATGCGTGCGTTTACTCTTTGTGCTAATTAATATGACGCCAAAAATGGATTATACGTTAAACATTTTATCTCGATTTCCTGTATAGGATATTATTTAATAAATAATGGAGAAAAATATTCCGTTAAATAATTATGTACAGATAAATTAATGAGTTATGATTATCCAAACACTGATCCTTTATAATAGGATTAGAGTAGAAGTATTAAAAGGTTGTCCGTTGATATCTGTCACCGTGACTACCAAGGGCCTTCATGGTGTATAATGCCATAGATGTATGGAAGTTGTCCTAATAACGGATTGAAAAAGAAGCTCAGTTAATCTGGCAGTCAATACTCATATTGGCTACATTTGACGATGTTACCGTAATAAAAATGCCCGTTTAATGGCTTAATTTTTATAAAACCACATACTGCTTCTAACTTCCATAGACAAACACAAATAATCCCACTATTACGAACAACAATCTGCTTCAAATATTATTATCTTCATAAATAATTCATCATGCTCTAAATAGAACAGCTCGAAGAGTTCTTTATACGAGTATTAAACTGTTCGGACAGTACTAAACTAAAATAAATTTGTAACTAGCTCAATGACGACACAATAGGGATGATGACAATTTTTTTTCTGTTATTATATCGATGGACCGCATAATAATAGAAACATTAGTCAAAAAATTACTCCCTTAACATTAAAACTCACAGAGATTTTCCAATTCTATAAACACATTAATGGACTTTCCCAAAAACGCTTCATACAAATGGCTACCTTGTTATGACGTCACGCATCAGTAATTAGTACGCATAGTTTATGAATTTTGTGCTACAACTATATTAAATGTTGCGTTTACTAAAACGGTTTCATAGCAAAAGTTGCTTGAAATTGTATGTGTTATCCTTTTGTTAACAAATTTTTGACAATTATTGTACTTTAAAAATGGACTTGCCCATCTAACTTTAAAGACTAATAAAATTCATAAAACATGAGTTTTCGAACTGAGAGTAAGCAAATCGTTATATTTAACGCAGATTTGTAATAAAATGAAATAGTTCTTACGATTTCAGGACCCAGTCATTATGCCTCTAGGCTGTAATAAATTCTAGCAAATTCAAAGTCACAGTTGACTTGCAGTTACAATTTCTGAAAAAACATACATTTAACATTATTTTTTTATTTCATATTATGTAGATAAAAGAGTAGTCATTCCACCTGATAGAAAGGGCACGGGTAATTTTGAAGAAACAATTACTTTACAATCTTTGTATGCTTAAAAATTATATAAGTTTATTATTATTACTATTTATTATAAAACCTGTGTTTATGCTGTGGTATCACTCCGGACGACCTTTTCGTTCCGAAGCATGGCTCTCCCACTTTTAAGACAACAAATAAATAAATAAAGCTCACGTTTTGGTACCGAAGGGGAAGGCAAAGACGATGGAGCGCCTCTTTGCGCGGTCCTGACATACTTCTCTAGCTTCATTCACATCCATCAATCATTTCATGCTGCTCGTATTCGTCCTGCTCAGGACCCCAGCCTTCTTGAGGACTTGACCAATTTGGTCAAGGTTAATCCTCCTTCACATTTGAACTTCAAATGAACTTGATTTGTTGTCCTACTTTCACTCATGAGCTCCAAGTGTCATTACCATCCTAACATACCTCTGTCTGCTTTTTACTAGCCCGCGTGGACGAATATGGCCTATGCACCCTATACAGGTAGGCTCGTGCCCTTGGGAGACGTATCATGATGATGATAATGAATACTTTTCAAAACACAAAGAGATGTTTTAATATTTTGATTATATTTAAGTCGCTATTCCGATGGCCGGCCTTTACGACAGTTGCTTAAGTATTGACGACCCATTTGGTGTAATGGTCGAGACGTCGGCTCTTACACCAAGAGTTCCGTGTTCGTCCCCGGGCAGTATAAACATTTGTGTGCATAAACATGTCTGTTTGTATTGGTCTTGGTGTTATCTATGAATAAAAAAAAGTATTTACAAAAATAAGTATATAATTATATTATGAGTATGACTGCCCGTTGTTTAGTACATTTGTTGTCTATGTATAATATGTATGTATTTACAAAAAAATATGTACATAGGTAAGTATGTGTATAAGTATGTAATACAAGCTTCACGCTTTACTTGGGCTAGATAGCGCTGTATGACGTCAATAAAGAATTTTCAGGCTATATGCTTGGTTTGCTAGATGGCACTGTGTGAATGTCGGTATATATTTATTTATTTAATTTTCAAAATCGTCAACTGAACGCGCATCCGCTATGCCATCGAGCATTTGAGCTTTAATAATTTCAAATGTTGAATATGAAATCCGTTAAGCGTAAGCTGGCCGAGCGGTCGTTAGAAGTCATATTTTATGCGATAAATAATAACATTTTGATGTTACCCTTAAGGAGATTTTTACGCCTTGAGCCACATTAAACTAGATCGTAAATGTGTGTACTTTATTTGGATGAAACACCGATAATGGACTCGTCAATTCATATTTAGGCCGTAAATCTGGATTTATTTTACCGGATTAACGTCGTCCAAAAAAAACAACTAATATTCAAAGTAATACGAATTTATTTTACTTATCGGTATTATTTTTTAGAACTAACAACGCAATTAAGCAGCCAAATCATTCAATACTTACCAAAACAGCTCGTAAGACTGGTTGACTTAAGGCCTACTTCACTATGATGAAGTGTTTTGCCTTATTATCCAAGGATTACTGAAGAAGCTGTGCTTACCTATTTTCTGCTAAATACCACCCACCGTATGGTCAATGGGCTTAGTAGGAAATGATCACATCATTACTCACCTTTCGGTGACCCTATACTGAATTGATGGCATTAGGTTATAATTTGTAGTCATGCTGTGTAAGAAGTCCTATCAACACTAGAATACGTGACGCTCACGGTACATATTTTCAACGGAGAAAGAAACATTGGACAAAGAAGGACCAGCCAGAGGTAATGGTCCAAAACCGGACCTCGAATTAGATCATCGAATGAGTAATGATATACACTATTCATTGACAGATATAGAAGCATCATACATCATATACCTTATATATAGATTTTAACTTTAAAATTAAACTTTTAAAATTTTAGTACAATCATCATCATCAGCTCATTATACGTCCCAACCGAGGGGCACGAGCCTACCCGTATAGGGTGATCAGGCCTTAGTCGTCCACGCGGGCCCAGTGCGGGTTGGACGACTCCACATACAACCTTTGAATCTCTTCGCAAGCGTGCATGAAGGTTTCCTCACGATGTTTTCCTTCACCGTAAGAGTGTCGGATAACGTACATATTATTTCGAAAATTCGAAAACACATTGGTACGTGGCGGGATTTGAATCTCAGCCCTCGCGGTAGGAGGGCAACAGTCTACACCATTGAGCCACCGACGCTCTTAGTTTTAGTACTATATTAACTTTTAAATTTAAATAATGTTTATCTACTTGATAAACTTGTTTACTTTTAAGATTACTCGAATATATGACTGTATTGTGACGACGAGTCGGTATCGACAAAGTTATTGTTTTATTCATTTGACATTATATTAACTGGTACTTGGATATTTACAACATAATAACTTCATCTTATAACATGTAACTTATATAATATTTTCATGCACAAATACAATGCAATGCTATTAAATACGTATATTCTAGTATATTGGAATGTGATTTGAATTAAAATGTATTAAATAAGAGCTTTTTCAAATTTTCTCGGTCTACTAAACAAGTTCGAAATAATAAACCGATAACTTCAATATACACTCTTCGATAAATGAGGTAGTAAAAGGCCCACTCTAGTTACGAGTGGGCGCTTGAGAGGGACGGTTTGGAAGGAAATCGGAAGTTTCCTCTAGTTTCCCTGCAAAGGATGTCATTGTCGGTCAACGTCTGGAAACTAATGCTCACTTTAAGAGTACATTGAGCTAAGCTCACTAAAGTAGACGCTTGTAATCCTAAAGTATCGAGTGAGTGAGTTATATTTCATTTATATAATATAAACTTTTTTTAATCTATAATATATGTATGTTTGCCATTTATATTTACTATCAAAATGGTAAAGACTTTCCTATCCGCACTGGTTATAATTTTATAAATGTACCGATTTTTAGCACTTCCTCTGCTCTAATGGACATACGACTCACGAACGGTCACTAGTGAATGTTGAATGATGAAAGTAGAGAAACGAAAAATGTGGCGCAAATAGCTGGAGACCTATGGCCAAAGGAGCCAAATACAAATATCCTCTTATGTGAAGGTTTCATTTCTTTCTTTCAAATAGAACACAAGATCAGAATTTAAGCTCCACGAGAAGTCTTTTGTTGTATTCAAAATTACATTTAAATCAGTTATTAAGAGATGTAAGTTGAAAAACTCTGAAACCGGGATTGGTCCTCTTTTTAATAGATCAGATTGACTACTTGAAATGAAGAATTGATTTATTATTTGAAATTGCATATTACAGAAACTGCTGATAAAAAGGTTGGTGTTAGATGCTATTTTAGAGTTCAGCTTAGACGTTCGATTTCTGAGGCGTCCATAAACCGGTAAACAGCTTATCGGCTGAGCACTCGACAGGGCTGAGCGGGATCTGGCACACGCTTTCGACAAAGAGCCTCAAGCGGATTACTGCAAGCTCAAGACATTTATGAGACTCATTTCATTAGTTCACCAGCGATGCGCCGTATGCTGTCCTCCTATGATTGATTGACTGTAGTGCGATCGGAAATATTATATATATTTTTTGTATCCATTATTAAGTATATTTTTTGGAATTACCGCATCACTTATATTTCTTTCTGCATGACCTTAGGTTAACTGGTAGAAAATGCCATTCGGCATTAAGTTTGCCTTTGTACACTAATTTGAGTGCAATAAAATTTTTCAATACATAAAAAATTACCCAAGCTATGATCTAGCTTATCATTAACAAATAAACGTACGAATAATAACTAAACATTGTGTTTTTATTTTATTAGATAAAAGATGTACGAGAGAGAGATATATAAACATCAAAAAATAATATTTAAAGTAATAAAAGTAAATATGACGCATTTTATCTAAAACATCGGAACTTTTTCTAATGCCAATAGAGTACGATTACTTATGTCTACGTTATTAAAAATAAGCTATTTTTTATTAATCAATCCAAAGATCACCAAGAGATATAAATATAAACCAATATTTTTTTGGGACTGAGTATATTTAAATTCACACCAAAACTGTATATTTTAATTCTAGCAAGTTACTTTTACGGAATAATACCTACAGCACGCTAACCGAGCTGGATATAATTACGCAGGAAATTAAGTTCCACTTTCTATTAAAATGCCCTATTGAAATAAAGACGAGTCCTAGGCTGACACGAAACCTTACTGCGTGGTAGCTGCGGGAATGCTCCATTTAATTGGTGCATGAAAGAAAGAGGAAACCACCCCTTTTCCCACATTTCCAATTAAATCCAAAAAATCTATCTCGGTCTTCCCTTTCAAAATTTCCGATCACACTACAGAAATATTTAAGTAAGGTTGGTGTATACCAGGTTCAATCGGATGGGATATTCTCCCTTCGCACTTCCTCTATATCTTATAAAAAAGCTGAGGATGGTAAGGCCAAAAATTTTATCCCAGCCATGTTAGGAACATAACGAAAAATGCAACCGATTGAAATGTCTTATTTCTACGGTATGAAATCTAAAATAAAAAGCTCATATCCATGTGGGGACTCCATAATGACATATTGATGCAGTGTGAAGTTGTAAGTTGATGATGATGATAGTTAATTTCTAATTAATAAAAAATTCCGAGAGACTCGACACAATATGTACCCGTATAAGTATGGAACGTTAACCAACTCAACATATAATGCAGTTTAGCTATAATTCTAAAGATAGGAGTTTTACTTCGTCATCATCATCAGCTCATTAAACGTCCCCACCGAGGGCACGAGCCTACCCGTATAGGGTGATTAGGCCTTAGTCGTCCACGCGGCCAGTGCGGATTGGACGACTTCACACAACCTTCGAATCTCTTCGCAGGCGTGCATGAAGGTTTCCTCACGATGTTTTCCTTCACCGTAAGAGCGTCGGATAACGTACATATATTTTTGAAAATTCGAAAACACATTGGTACGTGTCAGGATTTGAACCTCAGCCCTCCCGGTAGGAAGGCGACATCCACACCATTGAGCCACCGACGCTCGCAGCTTTACTNTCATTTGACATTATATTAACTGGTACTTGGATATTTACAACATAATAACTTCATCTTATAACATGTAACTTATATAATATTTTCATGCACAAATACAATGCAATGCTATTAAATACGTATATTCTAGTATATTAGAATGTGATTTGAATTAAAATGTATTAAATAAGAGCTTTTTCAAATTTTCTCGGTCTACTAAACAAGTTCGAAATAATAAACCGATAACTTCAATATACACTCTTCGATAAATGAGGTAGTAAAAGGCCCACTCTAGTTACGAGTGGGCGCTTGAGAGGGACGGTTTGGAAGGAAATCGGAAGTTTCCTCTAGTTTCCCTGCAAAGGATGTCATTGTCGGTCAACGTCTGGAAACTAATGCTCACTTTAAGAGTACATTGAGCTAAGCTCACTAAAGTAGACGCTTGTAATCCTAAAGTATCGAGTGAGTGAGTTATATTTCATTTATATAATATAAAGAAACTTTTTTTATCTATAATATATGTATGTTTGCCATTTATATTTACTATCAAAATGGTAAAGACTTTCCTATCCGCACTGGTTATAATTTTATAAATGTACCGATTTTTAGCACTTCCTCTGCTCTAATGGACATACGACTCACGAACGGTCACTAGTGAATGTTGAATGATGAAAGTAGAAAAAAAATGTGGCGCAAATTGCTGGAGACCTATGGCCAAAGGAGCCAAATACAAATATCCTCTTATGTGAAGGTTTCATTTCTTTCTTTCAAATAGAACCCCAAGTTCAGAATTTAAGCTCCACGAGAAGTCTTTTGTTGTATTCAAAATTACATTTAAATCAGTTATTAAGAGATGTAAGTTGAAAAATTCTGAAACCGGGATTGGTCCTCTTTTTAATAGATCAGATTGTCTACTTGAAATAAGAATTGATTTATTATTTGAAATTGCATATTACAGAAACTGCTGATAAAAAGGTTGGTGTTAGATGCTATTTTAGAGTTCAGCTTAGACGTTCGATTTCTGAGGCGTCCATAAACCGGTAAACAGCTTATCGGCTGAGCACTCGACAGGGCTGAGCGGGATCTGGCACACGCTTTCGACAAAGAGCCGCAAGCGGATTACTGCAAGCTCAAGACATTTATGAGACTCATTTCATTAGTTCACCAGCGATGCGCCGTATGCTGTCCTCCTATGATTGATTGACTGTAGTGCGATCGGAAATATATATATATTTTTTGTATCCATTATTAAGTTTTTTTGGAATTACCGCATCACTTATATTTATTTCTGCATGACCTTAGGTTAACTGGTAGAAAATGCCATTCGGCATTAAGTTTGCCTTTGTACACTATTTTGAGTGCAATAAAGTTTTTCAATACATACAAAATTACCCAAGCTATGATCTAGCTTATCATTAACAAATAAACGTACGAATATAACTAAACATTGTGTTTTTATTTTATTAGATAAAAGATGTACGAGAGAAGATATATAAACATCAAAAAATAATATTTAAAGTAATAAAAGTAAATATGACGCATTTTTAGAGTACGATTACTTATGTCTACGTTATTAAAAATAAGCTATTTTTTATTAATCAATCCAAAGATCACCAAGAGATATAAATATAAACCAATATTTTTTTTGGGACTGAGTATTTATATTTAAATTCACACCAAAACTGTATATTTTAATTCTAGCAAGTTACTTTTACGGAATAATACCTACAGCACGCTAACCGAGCTGGATATAATTACGCAGGAAATTAAGTTCCACTTTCTATTAAAATGCCCTATTGAAATAAAGACTGGAGTTCCTAGGCTGACACGAAACCTTACTGCGTGGTAGCTGCGGGAATGCTCCATTTAATTGGTGCAGTGAAAGAAAGAGGAAACCACCCCTTTTTCCCACATTTCCAATTAAATCCAAAAAAATCTATCTCGGTCTTTCCCTTTCAAAATTTCCGATCACACTACAGAAATATTTAAGTAAGGTTGGTGTATACCAGGTTCAATCGGATGGGATATTCTCCCTTCGCACTTCACTCTATATCTTATAAAAAAGCTGAGGATGGTAAGGCCAAAAATTTTATCCCAGCCATGTTAGGAACATAACGAAAAATGCAACCGATTGAAATGTCTTATTTCTACGGTATGAAATCTAAAATAAAAAAGCTCATATCCATGTGGGGACTCCATAATGACATATTGATGCAGTGTGAAGTTGTAAGTTGATGATGATGATAGTTAATTTCTAATTAATAAAAATTCCGAGAGACTCGACACAATATGTACCCGTATAAGTATGGAACGTTAACCAACTCAACATATAATGCAGTTTGGCTATAATTCTAAAGATAGGAGTTTTACTTCGTCATCATCATCAGCTCATTAAACGTCCCCACCGAGGGGCACGAGCCTACCCGTATAGGGTGATTAGGCCTTAGTCGTCCACGCGGGCCCAGTGCGGATTGGACGACTTCACACACAACCTTCGAATCTCTTCGCAGGCGTGCATGAAGGTTTCCTCACGATTTTTCCTTCACCGTAAGAGCGTCGGATAACGTACATATATTTTTGAAAATTCGAAAACACATTGGTATTTAACCTCAGCCCTCGCGGTAGGAAGGCGATAATCCACACCATTGAGCCACCGACGCTCGCCGAGTTTTACTTATACAATATCAATTGGTTTTGTAATATATTATTTAGTAGATATATAAAGATAAATATTGTGTTGTATACAAGGGCGTATGGACTTACGATTGCAAAGTAATGCAATATCCCTTTGAATTTTGCAGTCAAGAATCACACAATGCGGGTATACAGTACGAGTAACGAAGGTATGGTAGGTGAGTAACAAAAGTATGGAATGGAAACGATCCAAGCTACTATTGATCGATTTTTATTTCAACATGCGAAACTTTTAATTCCACTACGAACCACTTTTAACAAGCACCTCGACAAAAAAACCTTGATATTAGCATTAAATGTTGTTTTCATTTTTAAAATGTTTGTACCTACTAAATGTTACAAATACATTTTTTCCTTCCTTAATAGCTAGGATTCCGGACACAATTAAACATCATTTGTAACACAATTTGTTAAATATATAATATATGTATTGTATATTCGTCTGTGGTTCAGGCATTGATATTAAGGGGTTGAGTAAGTCATGAAAGACACAACATAAACAAAAGAAGATCTATCGTGTTGTAAATCGACGACTGACGAGTTAAATAGGGTATTGTGACCACGTCCGAGCAAGTCTTTACAGTTAACGAGCCTGCAAACTTTCTTCATTCACTTATTAATACCACCATTAAGGAACTCCGACAGAGTTGTTGTGAAGCAGGCTACCGCAACTTATTATTAGTCACAAGCTCGCCATTTTTCCCGTTAATACACCGGCAGCCGTTTCCACGATGAGTTTCGTTTCACCTACTTTTTAAATCACTTTTGGAGTACTCGATTCAAGTTTTGTCGGACTTTTCCACTGAATAATTTGAATCACTTTGACAGATATGTTTGCGAAGAGAAGTGATGGCCAAAAAAATGAATTTACTGTTCAGGCTCAGTATTTATGAGAATATTCATACGTCCAGTCCTTATTAAAGATTCTGATTGAGTGCATTTATCTTTATTATGATCAATTAGAAGTTCACTCACTCACTCACTAGTTGTTCATATGTTGTTAGTGTTAGGAACCGATGGTCTCAAAATGAAATGTCTCGGGAAACATACTTGTATTGCTGATAAATATCGGGATAAGATTACGAATTAATATATTCAATATTAGAATGATACGATCTGTGCAACCCCAAGGACTCTGGGAAAAGTAATCTGGATATGAGGATGATGATAATAGTAATAAATAATAACTATAAGGCTTAAAGCCTTGAAGTAAATACCTATAAAAGAACGCGTTATCGCAAATTGTTTTCCGACAGGTTAAGTTTATCGCTATATGACGTCATTTTCTAACCCTTCAGCCAGGATGTGTCGCATCCACAAAATCATGTTATTGATAAATTAAGTTAAATGTAATTAAGAAGGCTCTTAATTACATAAAATGACTGCTAATTTAATTGTTTCTATGTTATATGTAAAGTGGTCGGGACGGACAGTTCATTCACCTGATGGTAAGTGACGTGTCTGACCACGATGAAGAAAAACAGGTACTGTATAAAGTGACTTATACTCCTTGCCATTACCGTCCAACACCTGTCACCCGAGATGCCGGATGTAAGGTCTCATATACCCAGACATTTCACTAGCTACAGTGCCCTCATCCCGAAACATAAAAGTGCAAAACACACCTATTTCACGGGAAGATATTTGGCACTATGGTGGTCGCTACCTAGACGGCTCAGTATCGTGTCTACCACCTTGTTAGGTATATTTATAGCCAGTAGGACATTTTTATTGGAGACAAGAGTTCGACTCTTTTTCTCATTCTTAATATCATCAATTTAACGATGTAAGGGATGTATACTTTTAAGTAATATTTATGTTTTAAGCTATCTGGTTTACGCTTCTTTTTCCGTGGACGCCACTCTAGAACACTTCATCAGCCATCAGTTCTACGTACTATGTACTCAATCCGGTGCTATTTCAACTTGCTTACACTACGTTATCTTACCTTATGTTTAATTGTCTTCCGTCTACCGACACAAACAGCCAATTTAAGTATCACCTCCACGTCTAACTAAAGTACAAAACGGAAAAGTTAAATGAGCAAACGCCTGAGAAGCTACCATGACAACCTATAAATAGAACTAAGCGATATGAATGAAGTAAATTACTTTCGATTCGAAGCCTCCCTTGCCTTTGTGCAGTCAGCGGTGTGCATTTTCTGTAATAAACTTTTCTAGTCACCTCAACTTCAGTATTTTTCCCAGCAGCTATGTATTGGAAGTATGCTCGTATAAGAATTAAATTTTCCTACTAGATCAAACTATCCTAAAATTTGATGCACATAACCATTTGACGATTGGTAAGCCATTCGATACTTGCTGGACACGCATGAGCGTCAACCAGACACGTTTTGTGCTACGCCATCGATTTATTTTCTATAAAAAAACATCAATACATTATATTTAATAAAGCACTGACACCGGCAATGAGCTCAACAACTTTACTTCACGCTGAGAAAAGAATCCGAAGTACTTAGGAACTTCGGAGTTAATACATGAAATATATTGCAAAGTTCACGCAACACACACATTGGGTATATTTGTGTGCAACATTCTCGAACAGGCAAGGGGAACGATCTAACTTTGAGTTCTAAGTACACCTCTCGTAAATACTAAAGTTTGTTTTACCATAGACAAGAACAGTTAAGTATATTTGCAAAAAATAGCCTCGCGTATTTAACTTGTAATATTAGGCGATGTTTTTTGTGGATCTCGTATCAGAGACTTATAACTTTATTTTAAATTTTTGAAGACTCTTTTTTCTTGTTGAAAGATCCGTAGTCGACTACGGCCTACGATGTTACGAGTTTAACGTAACGGTTGCTACATATTATGTGACAAATTAAATAGGCTTTGGATTTTATTCGTTCAAAGTACATATATAGTTGTTATAATGTTTGCGAACTCTGAGATTGCCATGGAAGTAAGAGCCTTTCTTTTAACAAAGGAAAGTTTCAACATCTTCAAACTTATGAATTAAGGCACTTGGAACTTATAGATATAGGTATTAATTTTGCGGAAACAGATTTATTTTTTTAAAAGGGGCTCTTTGACAAAATTTTTAAAATAGAACCTACCAATAAAAACGAAAACAATGTCCGTAGACAAAATCCCCTGTTCTTCCCATAAAAGTTTTGATTAGTCAAAAATCTGTATTTTCATATGGTTTTCTTTCTTCCTTTCTATTTAAGAACAAATTTAATTTGAAGTAAATATTATGTTTTCTATCCGATTTATTTTGCATGGCAATATCTTATTGCATATAGCAATATACTGTTTTATATTTTTTTACAATTGTTACCTTTGTAATCATCTTCGGTTAAAAGCGGAATTAAGTGTGCTTTCATGTACCTCAAAAAGAGAAATCTTTTTAATGTTCAATTATGCTTAGTAAATAAACCAAAGTACGGACTTACCTTTTCTTCACGACGGCTATGAGAATTATGTGCTGGGTGTTTTTCGTTCCCCTTATTGCCCTGAAACAATGGAATTAAATTACGAAATGAGAAGAATATTCTGGGTTTTAAAATTATGTAAGTGTTACGCTTACGCTTTACTAAGACTAATGCAGTGATGAAAAAAAAACTATATATTGTAATTACATATTTCGTACGCTAGGTCTGTTGGATGATTGACTAGAATACTGAGTACGGGAGGGATCTATGCTTCGGAAGCTATTCTAAGCTACTAACAAGTAGGCTACTATGGTCGGACAGACTATTCTCTGAACTTCTACTAACTAGTGATGATTTTGCAACGCGTCTTAAGCTTTCGCGACTTGCAAATATTGAACAAAACCAATAGTTGACTGAGTCTATCTGTAAATTATTGAAACTAATACGAAGTTGTCAATTTACCGCGAAATTTAATTTGATGCGGAAAGGCCTGTGCCCATTTGAATGTCAGTAGACTGACTTAATAGTCAACAGACTTTTTACACAGTTTAAATTCCAACTTATACTCTCGCCGCGCATTTCCAAATAAATTCTTGACAACACTTAAGCTTATAAACAATCTGTTTATTACGAAACCCTCAAAAAACATGTTGAACCGTAGCAAACGTTGATTTTCATACATAGTGAAAATGGTTCCAACCATATAGGTGCATTTCAGTAGTGCAGTAAACAAACTAGAGTTAGTTATTCAAAAGTGGTTTAATTGGTATATGTAAATTCGGAAACGGAAAATGAACTGAAAGTGATAGTACACACAAGGCGAGCATAGCTCTTGTGAAATATTAATTGGGCCCGTTTATGATAATTCTCCGCTTGAAACAGCTACTAGTGACGAGGTAAGGACAACCTATTGTTTTGAACTTAAAAAGTTTACTTGAAGGAAATGTGTATATTTCATGAGACAACCAATGTTACATAACAAAACTCGCTGGATCAGCATGAAATAGTGCCAGTAGACTAGTCACGTGTGTCGCAGAACCGATGGAGCAGGCGAATTCTGGAGAGGAGGCTACTACGAGTAAGTCTTAGCAAACGTACAAGTAGGTTAGGACGTTCTACGGGCTGGAAGACAGATTATTTGCAAAAGGTGGACATTGGATATGGAAAAGGGAGGACCGGAATATCTGGCGCAAAATGGGGGAGACCTATTTGTGGTGAGTCTTGACATAGAGTAAAGTTCATATTCTACTAACAGGATAGTTGCAAATGGGATGGTAAATAAATTCAAAAATACTTTTTAAACGCATGTCATGATATTGATAAGTAACAGCTCAAAAACACCAAGCTATCATTATAATTATAAAAAAGGTATTAAAAGTGGCTCAAGTGATAAACTAAAAGCGCGAAGTCCTATATAAAAGAAAACATGGACTGCGGTCTTAGTCTTTATATTTTTATTAAATTCATACAACAAAAGCTGTCTTCTGTTCTCTTAGTAAATGTGTCAGTCTCTTTTTGTCGACGAATCTTAGTCATAGTCTTACTGGCCAGTTTAAACCAAAAAGTTCGTAATATCATAGTATATCTGTCAATCGACACCCCTTTTTACCTTGACTATTTTCAATCGATGGTGCTCTGTGCAACACTATTGTTCCACGTGTGCTGAGTAATTAAATTACTTTCGCTGTTATTCGCATTTCAGTGTTTTGTGTAAATTAAGAGCGTGTTTATAGAACGAAGCTGAGTGATGGGAGGGGCGGGCGTGCGTACTGCTAATATGATGAAATATTTATACCAGGCCAGTGCGAACTATGTTAAATAAAAAAGCATGTTATAAAATATATAAATAAATAATAGGTGTTCACTGTTTTAAAATCTTTTGTTTACTTTTTTGTATAAGTCACTCTATCATTGTGTAGTTTACCTTTTAAATCTTCTTTGTTAATAAATTGATTTTGAACCAATTTACTCATCGTTTAAAATATATGGTAACACATAATTCTGTACGATGCTAAAAATTTGATACGACAATTTGTCTGTCTTAATACATCCATAATACTATAATACAATACTAAAAATATTTTCTTATAGCTTACTCTGATTTTATTTGTTTACTTCTCATTACTTTTCTTGATTAAAGGAAAGTTTCACAATATCTCGTCTCCATAGTAACTAGTAAGACTCCTGTGGCGTCGAACTTGATGATTACCTCAGTTCATGGAAACGCGTATTTTTACTTCCTTTATACCCGTTGATTAACAGGAAAAGACACTATTTGTTTTCGTAAGAAGAACGTTATTTCTTGGTTTGAACTTATTTATGCCGGATTTTCTACTCATAAATTAAAACAATATTGAACTCATAATAAAAACATACATCCAGGCGGCTTTAATTTCTTATGAGAAACGGTCACAGAAATAGATTGGGAAGATTTTACACCTATACATGAGTCCAGCGTCTTGTTAAGGCTTCGGGTGAATATAGACTTCCTTAAATTAAATTCCTAGTCTTAAACGCGCTGTCCATCTGAATTTTCTACGTAATTTAACTAAGCGCAGTACGCAGTGTACTAACTGCGTATACAAAAATGTCTCCCAATTTGCACAAGATATCTCGGTCGTTCGCATTCTCCATCCAGCCTCAACCAGAGACTTATCGATCGCATCGATTCAGTGGAGATTTCAAGAGGACATCCAATCAAGAGGATATCCCCTAATCCTACTTTCGTGTACAGACGCAGCCTTTACTCCAAAAAAACACACGTATTAACCATTTTTTCAATGTAGATATAAAGAAACAACCTGCCATTTTAAAAAGTAAATGCACGAGAAAATCGAGTATATTATGGGTAATTTAATGCGCTCGCATACGAGAATGCAACGAGAGGCGGGGAACGCATGAGCGCTGCATCGGCCGAACGACGGAAGATAATAGGAGCCAATAAGCTGTTAATAGAACTCAATAAACGTCAGGCATTGTTTTGAAAATAATAGTTTAATCTATGGACTGTGTTGAGCATAATAAATATTGCCTGACATTCACACACCGCCATCAAGTCCCAAACTAAGCACTTAGAATGTAATATGGGTACTGAACAACGGATAAACAAACATACTTATATATATTTTGAAAAACAAACATTATATAAAGAAAACCCAGACCAATACAAACAGACATGTTTATGCACACAAATGTTGGTCCTGTCCGGGTATAGAACCCGACGTCTCAAATCAATTACACCACATGAGTTGCATTTCATGTTTTTGAAGCTTAGTCTGTTTTAATAAAAGATACACCTATTTTTACAATGGCCACCATTGTTACTGATGTATTAGGAACCCTTAGTTATAAAAATAAATTACTATTTAAGTGAATTATCATTCATTACGGAAAATCATTGAGAGAGGCCATCGCTTACCGTTTAGGTTGGAATGATGTATAATACTTTTACAAAAATTTAATTTTTGATGTAACATACTACTCTTAGATACACGCACGCACACACGCACACACATACACTCACATGCACACACATACACACACACGCACGCGCAAGCACACACACGCACACTCACGTTCACACGCACACGTACACGCACACGCACACACACACCTATTATTTACTCTGTAAAGTCAAAATGTTTTGCAGATATGTATAATAATGTACAGAAATAATATATAATTATAATTCCTGCCCATTGAATGAGGTAGGTTCCTCCGTATTGTGCGATAAGTCCACGTAAATAGAAACAGTAACTGCCTATAATTTGCATAATGGTTCAGTTTAAATATATTCATATTGTACGTGAACAAAGCACAATCGCATTTCCTATCCCACGGGAGTGGTAACATAATTTCTAACGTTCAACTTTACGAACAATATGTGCTTAATTATAGTTGTTTTTATTGGAATATTATAGAAACTAAGTAAGTATTGTAATTAAACGAAGAAATTATTTCCAAATATCATATACATTATGGCTATCTAGCTTCAAACTTAGAAACTACCTTAAATTACTTTAAAAAATAAACCAACAAAAAATGAATATTATTTTTATAATAAAAATACTGTTGTCAAATTAAAATCTATTTACATGAAGAGATAGTAATTCAAGCGAATAACTTACTTAACCTAAGCAGGTAAATTATATGTAACAAAAGTAGAAAGTCCAACTATAAAGATTTTTACCGGTACATCTTTAGTAGATACTGCTTACTTAAATAGTAAATTCTTGTAAAAAGATTTGGCTATTAAAAATATAAATATATTTTAAAGAAAGATCTGGAAAGTCCCGTGCTGATCTAAAATTAAAAAGTTACAGTTAGTTTAGTTAGAGGTACCTACGCAACCGTAGAAAACAAAATCTCTGAAATGTGTAAACATAAAACATTATTGCAAAAGTCTAGTTAATTATTTTTTCATCGTACTCAATATCGTGATTTTATTTACTCACCTATATGTTATTTTATGAAAGCGAATTGCTGAAACCACTAGTTGTTTTTGTGATAACAAGCCGTCAATTAACGAGGGCCAGAGGCATTTTGCCGAACATTTTTTGAATTGTGGTTTAATGAAAACGTTTTTGGAATAAAAACAAATAAAAAAAACAGTAACTGTGCCTCCCGAAGCGCGGAGAAACTCGAAATGATAAATGCAGTAAGTTTGTCACTATGCCTACTGTATTTTCTTGCATATAGTTTTAATAAACAAATGAGTTCCAAAGAAAGGCACTATATTTTCCTATAAAAACTAGGTGATAGACTCGACACTGAGTCGTCTAGGTAGGTACCACCACAGTGCAAGATATCGTTCTGTAAAATAGAAGTGTTTTGCACTTCTGTGTTTGGGGATGAGGGCACTGTAGCTAGTAAAATTACCGCAAATAAGAGGCCCAACATCGGTTGTCTCGGGTGCTTGATGGAGAATAATAACTGTTTATCAGTTGTTGATCTTATCAATGCCGCTCTGTCTAGTCAGGAGTATCACTTACAATTAGGTGAGCATAAAGACCGTCCTGTACACTTTGTAACATAAAAACCCTTGCACTGATCTTCTAGTTAA
This sequence comes from Leucinodes orbonalis, assembly GCA_019425675.1. Lineage (NCBI taxonomy): Eukaryota > Metazoa > Arthropoda > Insecta > Lepidoptera > Crambidae > Leucinodes > Leucinodes orbonalis. The sequence goes on along the minus strand of PQWD01014541.1, from coordinate 2,631 downwards.
AATGTCCTGAGCGTTGTGTATGCATAAACGAGCGTAAATATGTTATCCTAAAGCCTGTAAGATCTTGTCAAAACACGTCGTGTTTCCGTCGTAAACTGCGGTTCATTTAATATACAACAGTAATGGTATTACACAAATATGAAGTATGCTTTTGGGTGAATTTATATTTAATTAATTTCACGTGACGTCGGTAAAGCGGCAACTTAAGTCGTGTACAGATGTTGAGTTGAGACACAACATTTCTTGTTTTGTAATATGGAAGAAGTGAGATTTTATTTGCGGCTTCATTGTGATTCTTGATTAAGTAATAATAAATGAATATGATAAATATTTTAGACCGAATCTTTGAAGTTCACGAATTTTCAAATAAAGAGCCTTTTCAGAGATATGATGATAAACGAAACACAAAGAATGAGAGGTTCTGGATTTGCGTATATTATGAGTATTCAATATATTTGAGAATACTTTGATCGCGATCCGTGTGTTATTCGTATTATGTTTAATCCTGAGAGAATTATATAGCTTTTTAGGTTCCGTACCTTTTAGTATCACGAATGTTACATATACATATAGTATATGATTCCAAGACAACAATTTATATAAGGCTAGTAACGTTGAAACTGTAAAATAGTTTAACCAACATTTCATATGAGCTTACTGAAAGTGATCTCGCAACCAAAACTTAGAAGTTAGCATCAGTAGGACGGTCAAAATAACCTTATTGTTTCAATTATGTTACCAATAACGCAGTTAGATCACCGAATGGTAAGTGGTTACTAATGCCGCCAGACATAAAAAAGGAGTGTGGTTTTTTTGCCACCAAATCGAATAATTTCAATGTTGGTCAAGTATTTCACCCAAACTTAGTTCTAAAATATATCTATAGGTGCGGTTGAACTTGTTAAGATCTTACAAAATAATAATGATAATTTTCCACAGATGTTCACGCAGAGTCTTTTAGCTCGAATTGAAGCTAACATTAATATATGTAAATACATATACTAACATAAATACGTACTGTAAATAAATATTTTACATAGAAAATACTCGTGTCATGGTAAATAGACAAACAATGTTCATGCACACAGCTTGTACTGAACGAGGATTGAATCCGGAAATTCTCAATCTTTACACCACATGAGTATTCAAATTAAGAAATTATTACATGGTTTATTTAAGGGGCCTTATTAGTATTCAAAATCCTACGGCTTAGTGATATTTCATTCAATCCTATCACCAAGACTAACAAGATCGTGAATGGATTCTAAAGTACAGCCATCATAATTTGATATGTAATGCTTTATCTATAACCCATAAGTGTAAATTATACAATAAAGATTTTTACACCAATATAGCACAGAGACTTGCTTTTAAACGAGGCATTGAAATGCAAGAAACGTATTGCATTATGGAAGTTATTCGCACAGGTTTACGATCAGCAGAGTGCAAAGAATAAAGCGTAGGTCACACTGCGAAGGTTTTAGGAATACACTAATGCAAACAATAAACTATTCAATTGTAGCTTGCACAAAGACCATATGAAGGATATGTGAAGTGAGAGAAAATATTAAATAAAAAGAATTATTTAATTTCAGGCTTACATCCATCAATGTTAGTTACAAATGATTACTATGTTAGTGATACAAAATTCTTTAATATATGCGCTACCTGTTTGCATTAGGCACATCCACGTCATCTACCCAGTGGCTCTAAAAATGCTATTCAGCTCCCGCGCACCCTGCACTTCAATTTACGTAACAGAAGGTTGCCTATAGTTTGAAACCTTAAGAGACAATTAACGAACGAAAGAATAAGGAAAGACAATGTTTAGTTACAATGTATCAATTAATTGAATCACATCCCTGAGTGTGTAATTTTTAGAAGCATTTGCCCGTAACACTCACAACCCTGGGATCTCAAGCTACGGTTTTTCGGTGTAGCGGTTGAGACGTCGGGTGCTACATCAAGGGTTCCGGGTTCGATCCACAGGCAGTACAAACATTTGTATGCATGAACATGTCTGTTTGTAATGGTGTTATCCATGTATAATTTGTATGTATTTACAAAAAAAATGTATTTAAGTATGTTTATCCGTTGTTTAGTACCCCAGCCACTTGGGGCTAGAAGGCGCTGTGTGAATGTCAGCGGATATATATTTATTATTATATTATAAGTAAATGTATTTTTGCTAAACGTATCAGTGAGACCTCAACCTAAGAAAATTTTTATCGTAGTTCGCCCATCTTAACCACTGATGCCTGAAACTATGCAGGTCAACGTAAAGCCGATACAAAGGTGGCTATAATTTTTCTTTATGCTTCTAGCGGTAGATTATCTTGAATTACATTGGGATAGGTACGCTATTTAAACATTAAGCAAGGATTTGACGCAAAACGGTATAATAAGATGTAATCAAAATACAAAAACAAAAGGCATAACCACCAAGTCCTAAGATCCAATGTCGCTACATAATCGGTTTTTTTTTTTTTACCCTGGACCTAAGAAGGTTAATAAACGAAAAATAATTAAACTGACTTCCGAATAATAATAAAGAAAAAACAAATGGTTCACCCTTGCGTAAGCGGAGACCACAGACAATCATACACACACAAACAGATTAGAAGTTGGTTT